>JAYMTF010000099.1:0-54124 GCA_036897485.1 Pelargonium nanum
ATATACCCCAAGTTACGTCAGCTGAAAAGTAACTGACAATGGTAGCCAAAGTTGCAGGAAGGAAATCAGCAAGATCTTTGAGTCCTGAGATAAAAAGTTCAAAGAAAGAAATCAAGATCAGTTGGTAAGAGAAAGAAACAGAGTTCACAAGTTTGGGTGCTAACGAATGCACAATATGTGTATGGTCCCTTCACCTTATCTGATTACTTTGGCTAAGAAATTTCTCAGCCATTCCGCCCTTAATTATCACAAAGACAGTTTATCAGCATAGGTGGAGAAAGACAGCCGTGGCACCCGAGCACTTTAGGTAATTCAATATTGTTATAAATGGTAAGTGAAGCTATATCTTGCAAATTTACATATATCTACTAGATTAAACAGTATATAAAAACAAGCCATGGATGTAGTGTCTATGGTTTCTGTACGTGGAGTACATCATATACCCAAGACAAAATAATTGTTTACTATCAAAAGCAGAGGCTTCACTTAGATAACTAATTCACAGGCCAAACAAGTTGGGAATAAGCTAGTAACGATTCAGTTGGATAAGTAAAATGTGAATGCAGTTTAACTTCAACTTTTCATATGAATTTAGCAAACCTGTTGCCAGCTCCCGAGGGGATAACTTTCCGTGGGCACAAGCTGTCAGAGCAGCATCAAGAACAAAGGGAGTTGCTTCCAGGATATCCCATGCAGGTACTTTAAGTCTCACAGAGACATCCTCAGCTAGAGATGCAGATGAATTACTGCTTCCAGAAGTCGCAGGAGTCAAAGCCTGACCACTTCTATTTATCTTCCTGAGCATCATATTGAGCAGTGCATCAGCGATTTGATGAACAGGGGTCCCGTGTTCAAGGCTCGAGAGAGTGGAAGCAATACATTCTTGATGCTGCCGATACCAACGTTTCAATTTTGGAAAGGTATCCATGAAAATGGGTTCTACAGAAAAATTTAATATCTTTGACAGTCGCTTAAGTTTCATCCGGTCTTTGGCTGTATTTCCAAATGATGACAACTGGGAATTTCGAACCAGTAGGAGGTACTCGGGACAAAGTTGGGATCCCACAGGGGTCACGTCTCCCGTCACATGTTCAAGAGGCGGATGATTGAACTTCCATAATCTTAGCAGAAGTGTAAATGCATTGGAAAACACCGCATGACAAGATAGTTCCTCTCCTGTTGGAAGAGTCCAGGACATATTGGGAACAGTTGACCCAAAAACCTCACATAAGGGCATCAATGCACCAGCAAGATGTGGACCCTGGCAATGGATTTCAAAAATTAGTTCACATTAGAAGAAAAAATAAGGAATCTCAAGAACTTGCGGCTTTTCAAAAGAAAAACATGATACGAATCTGGGTCACACCAATTTCAGACTGACCGATTTATTGTTCCATAACATGAACACTCAACACACATAATTTTTTATTGTTTATTTCAACCTACCAAGCCATGCAGAGAGAATATCTGAACACAATCTACAGATGATATTCCAACAAGAAGAACGTTCAGGAATGGAGCATATCTGATTAAATGGCTATCACTTCCAGAGTAATCTGCAGGTATGGGCGGTGACAGCAATTTTGTAATGAAAAGAATGGTGTGTTCCTGCAGAAGAAGAAGAAAGACAAATTAAAAGAGTATGGGTAAAAAGAAGAATAAACATCTAGAGAAATAACTAGAGTAGGTGAGTAGCTTGATCATGCAATACTCTTCATAAATAACCAAAAGAAATTTATCTCCACTTCATTACCTGGACATTCCAACCACGAACCAGAGATGCCCCACAAAGAATTGTAGCCACGGATATCTTCTCATCATCTGAACCTTTGATTGCAATCTCATACAATTTCTCGATTTCTGCTAAGCTTCCATCAAATCCATGAGCTTAAATTCAGTTGCCATACGACTTGGTAAATTTACTAAATTACAAGAAATAGCATCTGATACACCTGGCTCTAAGAAAGAAGGGTGTAACTGAAGTCCAGGCAACAATATTAAGTTGAGAGATGGCCGAAGCATACCTAGAGGCTGGAGTTGCAACCAAAGCGCTTGTCATTGATGGAGTCAAAGGGTATCCTTTCATCAATTCTGACCAACCAGGCATTTGGGCAGGAACACTACGAGTCACTTGGTTGCTCCGTGCATTCACATAGCCTGGCCAAAAATATGCTGAAGTGTCCAGTAGATTTCTAGCAATGCAAGCCTCCACAATTAGATGCCGCATGTTTCCAGCTGCGAGAAAAGAAAAAAAATCACAACCTTATGGTGATAGCATAGGGACAAACATCACACAACACAACCTTTTTTTATACATAGCATTTCTAGGAATAACTATTGAATATTAATCAAAAGGACATCCCTAAAGTTGTATTATAAAGGGAAACCTACAAAATACTAGGAGAGAGATAATAATTGAGTCTGTAATCCAAATAAGTCAAGATGTATGCAACATGCCTGGTAAAGAGACCTGGAAAAATAGTCGAACATATAAATGGCTCTCAAGAAACAACATGATCTCTACAGCCATTAACAAAAGTATTCTTAAGTTTGTATCCAACACTTATAATAAATGTCTCAATCAAGATCCTCAATCATGTCTTGTTATTTTAGTGCAAATTAAGGTATGCGCTGTTTTCACAAAAGTGCTAATTAAGGAGTGGTTAAACTCTTGGCAGACTCATTCAAATACAGTTGCATGCAAGAATATGCTGTTGAACTTTTATGTCCTACCCAAAATTGAGCAACTCCACAACATTACTCAATACTGAAAAGTCAAGAAATAAAGTAGCTCCTTACAACAGTTTATTGGCATGTCATTCACGCTCGTGCTGTCATAGTATCTATTATTGACTGTAAGGCCTGAAACGGACATTATTGCTTTTGCAGCAGCCTGATTGGCTACTGAACTAACAGGTTGGGGTGGGATCAGCAAACCCTCATAATCAGCCAAAAGCTGTAAGCTGGAAATTAAGGACTTGCGACGATTTCCCATAGCCTGCTTCTCTATCCTTTGATTGGTAGGACTGTATTCATTTTCATCAATCAGTTCACTTTCCTCTTCCTCAATAATATTAGCTAGAGCGAGTACTGTAACAGATAGTAACATGCACAAGCAGGTATCAAGGCGAGGTACCGGACCCTCACTTGGATCTCTTTCCTAAAAGACCAAAAACAAAAACAGAAACTTGTTGAGGTAGATAAATATAATCTTTTTGAAACATAAACATATCAAGCTCCTCGAGAACCATGAGAATGAAGCTTCACAAGAATCATATCCATGCATTTCTAAATAAGTTTCTTACCAAGAACAACAACAAAAAAGGAAAAGAAAGAAGCAAAGAACAGAGAAACCAAGAGTTCAAGGTTTTTTATTAGGTTCAATCAGGTTGGCATGAATTCTTACCCTTTGAATAAGCCGTAGAGCAGATATCCATAAACCTAAAAATGTATTGTCCCATGTAGCACGATTAACTGCCTGTAAAGCCTTTATTATACCTGCAAAATAACTCTCAGTAATACAGTGTAGAAGAACTATAGCAACATCCAATTAAAGCTATGACCTGAGCAATTAGAAGAAGAAGAAGAATTAAACACAAGTACCCGTAAGGTTTTCAATAGCACTAGTTGCTGCCACTTGTGATCCATCCATAGCGTCTTCTAGAAAAAGATCAATGGGAAGCCAAAGTGCAGACCAACTAGCCCCATGGCACTGACCAGCTGAAGATATCATAGAGCCAGAAGACATGACGGCATGGAACTCTTGCTGGAATATTGTTTTGCATTTCCGAGACAAAACTTTTCGTGCATCAGAAGTCAGCTGCAAAAGATCCTCTGGTGTAATATCTTTCATACTTCTCAACACTGCTGAGTTTGCTACCAGTAGCCGCAGACGCTGAATGAAATGACCCCAATGTGAAGGCCTGATGGTTGGAAATTTTGTCTTAACTGCTTGTCAATCAATACATATCTCTAAATTCTAATTGGATTTCAATCCAGGTTTATCTAAATTTACAATTAAAACATAGGTATAACTAAGGCTGAATAAAACAAACTAGCCAATGAACAACATATTTGTCACTTCTACTTCACCAGAACATAAGCAAAAACATTCAGTAAGATATAAAGCTACTCACATGTTTCGACGCGCCAAATAAAGTATCCTTGAAGTTATTTTGTTTTTCAGGAACTCTCCAACTATCCCTATTGCCATTGCAGTATTTACTTTGTGCAGTCCTTCATGGTGCTCAATTCTCTTCTCACTAAAGCAATCATGACCATCTATTTCCATATCTTGAGGACTTGTAGGCCATCTAGACTTCTTATCCAGGGTAAGCTCAAGTAATCCTTCATCGGCTAATGATGCATCAAGTAATTGCCATACAGTTGAAAAAATAAATTCAACTAGAAGAAGCCCAGGTTCATGCACATTAAGGCCAAATATTTGGGAAAGATGAAGAGCATCATCTATGGATTTCATGATCCTGCAGCATCATAAATAAGTACATTAATACCATTTGCTCTGCAGAAGAAAAGCATCACAGAAAAAACACCATATAGATTTCAAGGTTGTCCCTCAAGAAGGTCTAGAATATATGAAGTTTATTTGATCAACAGATGAACACTGAATTGGTAATTTTCTAAAAAAAATCCACTGTTCGGTTTTCAAACCCTTGTTAACCATGCGTAGAGAATACGAACATACGAACCGTAAAATTGATTAATTCAAGTAAGTTTTGCAATGTGATTGTGACTACATTACGTTGTACCACGATAGAAAAGGGCGAGTTATAAGGATTTCATAGGCACAAGGAGAGCATTAGTAATACGCATTCTTCTGAAACACAATAAGATATAGCGGAACCTTACTTCTCATAATTTGGACCATTAACATGATTTGCAAATGAAAAGCCATGTCTTTTAAGGAGCTCCATATAGAGCCTATAAGCTGTTGGCTGGACTTTCCGGCTTGGAATGACCCTGCAGTAAAAGAAAACGCATAGATTTCAATATCCATTTTGAATCACTATATAAAGCTTAAAGCATAAGTCAATAGGAAACAGCAGTGTTAGATACTCAGCTAAACTCCAAAGATAGCCACATGGACATACCTCTACTAGCAAGCACTGCGTAACTAAAACATTTTCACCCGAGCATTCACGAATCTGAACTTGTCCCTTAATATTCATTCAAAAGTGAACTCAGAGCCAACAAAATTACTGATGATCCTCTCAAGGATGCAAGTTAGTGACTTAAATTCATTTCAAAAACAAAATGTACATAACAACGAATAAGATCCTCCACGACATTTTTATGCTCACATTCATAGCAAAACTGATCATCTCTACAAAATGCACTCAGAAAAAACAATTTCTTCGGCTTCAAGCCTCTAAAACCCTAAACCACACTCACACAATCACACACCTAAACTCACCAAAAACACCAGAATCTCACGCGCACGAGTCGTAACCAGATACAAAAAATGGCAATTCACTAAATTAAAACAAAATGTACATTACAGCCAATAAGATCCTCTACCACAATTACATGCTCACATTCACTGATAGCAAAACTGACCACCTCTACAAAATGAACTTAGAAAAACAATTTCTTCGGCTTTAAGCCTCTAAAACCCTAAACCACACTCACACACTCACACACCTAAGCACACCAAAAACACCAGAATCTCACGCACACGAGTCATAACCAGAACCAAAAAATGGTAACTCACCCGAGCATTCACGAATTTGAACTTGTCCCTTAATATTCATTCAATAGTGAACTCAGAGCCAAAAAAACCACAGATGATCCTCCAAAGGGTGCAAGCTAGTGACTTAAATTCATTTAAAAAACAAAATGTACATTACAACCAATAAGATCCTCCACCACAATTATATGCTCACATTCACTGATACCAAAACTGACCACCTCTACAAAATGCACTTAGAAAAACAATTTCTTCGGCTTCAAGGCTCTAAAACCCTAAACCACACTCACACAATCACACACCTAAACACACCAAAAACACCAGAATCTCACGCGCACAAGTCGTAACCAGATACAAAAAATGGTAATTCACTAAATTAAAACAAAATGTACATTACAGCCAATAAGATCCTCCACCACAATTAAATGCTCACATTCACTGATACCAAAACTGACCACCTCTACAAAATGCACTTAGGAAAAAACAATTACTTCGGCTTCAAGCCTCTAAAACCCTAAACCACACTCAACAATCACACACCTAAACACATCAAAAACACCAGAATCTCACGCGCAGAGTCGTAACCAGAAACAAAAACTGGTAATTCACTAAAATTGAAACAAAAATGAGAGAGAGAGAGAGAGAGAAAAACGTACCTGGTGGAGAGAAGAGCGAGGACGAGCATGGGAGGGACGATCTTGAGCGCAATGGCTCTCTCGAGGTACTTCCAGGTGATAGGGACGTGATTGGCCCAGCAGATGTGAGAGACCAGGAGGTGCGCGAGGTCCGAGGAGGGTAAGGAGACTCCGGCGGAGTTGACGGCGGCGCTGAGCTGAACCGCCCAGAGAATCGGGTCGGTGTTCTTGACCTGAGAGGACTTGGTGAGCTCTAGCACCCAGTCCCACACACTCGGTTGTACGGTCACCGCCATGGCTGACGAGAGAGAGGCCAAAAAGAAGAATGTTAGTGAAAAAGACAAAGAAGAAGAAGAAGGGTTGATAGATAATGGAGAGATTGATGGAGAAGTAGAGGAAAGAGAGAAACTTGTGGAATATTTGTTTGGACTTTGGAGCAACTGTTCGCGTTTGGACGCGAAAGCGAAAGCGAAAAGCATCAGCTTTCAAAAAGAGTGTCATTTGTTGACTGAGAAAATTTAGGCAATTAAGGTTTATTTGCATTTATTCTTGAAAACAACTTGGCGCATGCAGCTTATACGGCAAATGCACGTAAAACACGTGTAAGATTTTGATAGATGGAAAATGTATGATATTCATATTATTTAGGCATCTTAAATTTTCAGTCGGGTGGAGTAGCTGGTCACATCTTGATCAGATGTAATGGACGACTAAAATTCAATTTTAATAATATATGCATTTGACATATATTACAGCGGCATACACGAATCATTTTCCGTTAGTTGCTTAGCTAAATAAATTATCAGTCAGAAGCTATTTTTAGCTAGAGCACTGTTTGGTGGCGTGATATGCAAAAGAAATTAAATTTGTAATTTTCTACGTATCAATATTGTTGACTACATTTAATTGTGATAACTAAAGTTTTGGCTACAATTTCAGACAATAAACATTTGATTGAATTTGTAGAAAAATATGACCCCTTTTTTTAGTTCTGTTTGATTGGTTGTTACTATTTCATCTGTTTCAAAAATTGAAGAACAAAAAGAAAATGAAAATACTCATAAAAAAAATTGAAAAAATGAAAAATGTTCGTTTTGACTGTTGTTGACAACTTGAGGTCTCGTGTCCACTAATATCTTATAATGATAAAATCTGGAAAACTCTAGTGTATATCGCCATTGTTGTCGGTACTAGGATCGCTTGTTTTGCTCTGTTCCTCAGTTTTGGGAACGATGTCTGGCTCTCAGTGCTGCGAGAACCCACCAACGCTCAGCTCAACTTGCGGAGATGGCTCACTCATTGAGATTGGTGGCCTCAAGGCCTATGCTTCTGGTTCTTCTGATTCTAAGCTCGCCATTTTGCTCATTTCCGATGTTTTCGGTAATTTCATCAACTGATTCGTCACTTTCTTTGTGTTATAGCCTCAAATTTGTCATCTTTTTGGACGATTCTGCAATGGGTATAGCTTGGTTTTGTGTTTTCGGCTTCAAATTTTCTGTTTTTATGTTTTGTTCATCGACCCATCTCACCATTTTGCATGTTTTTGGATCAATCTGAAATGGGTAGGGCTTGGTTTTGTGTTTCTGGCTTGGGGTTTTAGTGTTTTTGTTCATCAACCCATCTCAGCATTTCATGTCTTTGTGGAAAGTTCTGAAATGGGCTTTGCTTGGTTTTGTGGTGTAGCTTGGATTTTGTTGTTGTTGTTCATCAATCCATCTTACAAGTTCACATATTTTTGGACAAACCTGAAATGGGTATAGCTCGGTTTTGTGTTTTAGTATTGATTTTAGTGTTTATCAACCCAACTCATCAGTTTAGTTCTTGTATCTACTATTTGGCAGATGATTTGTTCCATTTTGCTGTTTCTCATGCATTTCTGTCTCTGTTTTTTTACAGGATATGAAGCTCCTAATCTGAGGTATGTGTTTTGATTGTTATTTGCTAGTTTATCATTATAGATAACAAACAGCCACCACCAAAAAAAAAAAAAAAAAGAGTAGCTCTATTGGCTTTTCAAGACTAACCTCATGGTTTTGATTTGATCCAATGTCACTTTGACTTAGGAAGCTGGCTGATAAAGTTGCAGCTGCTGGATTCTATGTAGTAGTTCCCGATTTCTTTTACGGAGATCCTTACGTGCCTGAAAATGCTGAAAAGCCTATTCCAATCTGGATAAAATCTCACGGAACAGTAAGCACCGACTCTATGCAAATTAGTACACATTACGCAAGTAAATGTGGAGGAATCTGTTTATACTTCCTCTGATTCTGTTGATTTTCTTGACTAATGGCATGTTTGTTGTCACTTCGGCACCAATTATGACAGAAATACAGAATTGTTTTGCACTCTTACTGTTGATTATTCTGTTATTCATTATTATTTCTGTTAGGATAAAGGGTTTGAAGATGCAAAACCGGTTATCGCTGCCTTGAGAGACAAAGGCATATTGGCGATTGGAGCTGCAGGATTTTGCTGGGGTGGTGAGTTTCTCTTAACTTCTCTGTATTAAAATCATTTCTGTTGTGGGCGGTTTTTGGCTTGTCCTGCTGTGCAAATAATACACTATTATAGTAAGCTATCTGAAACTCTAACTTCATTGGTTTATTAATAGCTAAGGTGGTTGTGGAACTAGCAAAGTGTGCACACATTCAAGCTGCAGTGCTTTTGCATCCATCCCTTGTCACCGTCGATGATATTAAAGGTATGAATTATTGCACTACCAACTTGTTCCCTAAACCATCCTTAGATTCGTGCGAAAGATTTTATTTTGAACTTGTGGTGAGTTGGTGGAATAGGGAATTCTGGCTAAGGGTCTCACCCTAACCCGGTTTTCTCAAGTCTGTAAGTGTGGCGATGAAAAGGAAATGCTCTCTCCGTCCCAAAATGAGTGTCGCTTTTTCCTTTTTAGGAATATAACACATTTTATGGGGTTATAATAGCTAACTGCTCCTTCATTTTTTTCAAAATAGAAACCACTCATTTTGAGACAAAGGTAGTAATTTTCTCTCATTACTTGTAGGTTCTAGTTCTCAGATATTCACATATGATTGTGCTTGCATGGTCATTGGACAAGGAAAATCCTAGTTGAGTTGAGAATAATTACTCGCCAGGGTTGGTTAATTAAGCCACAAACCTGTTAACCCCTCTAATTGAATAACAATCAGGATCAACTGTTATTTGGGATAGAGTAAATGATTATAACTTTATAAGCATTTGTTTTTCAGAGATCAAGGCGCCTATTGCTGTGTTGGGAGCCGAGCATGACAAGATTTCTCCACCTGCTCTCCTCAAACAATTTGAGGAGGTTTTATCCACCAAGTCCGAGGTAAGTGATCTCAAGAAGCTTCACATGCAGCTCTGCTTAACGATGAACACTCATGTGCTATAATATTCAACAGGTTAAAGGCTATGTCAAGATATTTCCCGAGGTTGTTCATGGGTGGACGGTGAGATACAGCATTGAAGATGAAGAGGCGGTGAAGCGAGCAGGGGAAGCCCATACAAATATGTTGGACTGGTTTGTTGAGCATGTCAAGTGAATAAATGGTACATGTAGAATAAATGAGTTGCTAAGCATCGATCTCATGATATTGTATGAACTCGTCTTAGTTTATCCACCTTTGCTCAAGACAACTATATGCTGAATAATTCCTGAATTTGCCTAATGTACATAACAATTGCAGTTCTCTATGAATGCAACATATCAAACTACATCATATATATAATTCTTGAGATTACTTTTCGACTTTCTAGTCTTACTTGCTGCTGACTTTGGCGGTTAACTATTCTTTTGGCATTTGAATTTGGCGCTAAAATATTCTCGCAACTTGCTCTCTCTCTCGTCGCTAAGTGGCAATTTTTTTAGTTTTTTCTTTCCGCGAGCAAATCACTAGCAAGTGGGTGTGGTTTTGGTTTGTATTGAAAGGGCATTGTATTTGTATTTTGCTTGCTATTGCTAGCGAGAAAAGTGTTTCTCGCTTTTTTGTTCGCGTTTTGCTCCCTAAAGTGCTCGATTTGCTTGCTAATTGTAAGGTATTTTGTAGTGGTATAAACCACAAACTATAGGTTCATAATTATGATGATCAATGGGAGGGTGAGCATGATGATCTTAGTCTCTTCCACAGCTCTCACTCTTGAGTTTTTGTGTGTGTTTTCTGCTCAAAATATGCAGAGTTCTTTCCATAGGACAAAATCTCTGCTGTTTCTTGAATCTCTTTACTCTCATTTTTGCAGCTCTGAAAGAGTTTATGTTGTTTCCACAAATCAGTACCTTTTTTAAAAGGGAAAATTGTAGGAATTCATTTAGAACATATGATTTTCTTTAAATAAAAAATTCAAAAAAAAATATGAAACTTTCTCAAGTCTGTTCTGTCAACCCAAAATGATAAAATGTCTTTCTTTTGAGAAGCATGGATAACTAGTAACCAAAACCAAGATTCATGGACAAAATATACTGACTAGCGCAGGGTTGACTACATAGGTTGTGTAAGTGGAAAAAGCGTTTGCATTCGATTTCCACTCAACACACTCCTAGGAGAAGAATGAGCTTTTAACTGTGACTTACTCTCGAATAAGAATTAGTCTAACATTTTAAAAGTGTCGACCGCTCAGTAACCTCGTGGCTTAGACGAAAAAAAAAACAAACAAAAAAGTTGCAGATTCTACACCTTATTTTAATGTTGCATTTATGGCATGCTGCATGCACAAAACAGGCTGGGTCTTTCTTGTTCCATGAACAAGCACGTAACGACGAGAGAGAGTTCAAGACTTGGTCTTTTTTCTAAACTAAAAACGTGTACTTTTCAGACACAATTTGATGGTTTGACTTTTGGTGGCTTGCTAGTTGCTTGCCAAATAATCTATCTGGCTCTAATTAACTCTCTGATCAGTAGTCTCTGGTTTAGCAGGATTGGTTGTTTTGCTCTGTTTCTGAGTATCAATGTCTGGGTCTGAGAGTCAGTGCTGCGAGAACCCACCATCTCTGAGCTCCACCGGCGGCGAAGGCTCGATCATTGAGATCGGAGGCCTCAAGGCTTATGCTTCTGGTTCTGGCTCTTCTCACCTCGCAATTCTTTTCATCGCTGATATTTTTGGTATTTCCATCTCCTCATTCATCACTTTCTTCTTCTTTTTCTTGTGTTCTGATCTCAAAGTTCGCGTCTTTTTGGACAAATCTGAAATGGGTTTAGCTTGGTTTTGCGTTTTAGCTTCGATTTTAGAGTTTTTGTTAGTCAACCCATCTCATTTGATATGCTAGTTGAGTCTTCCACCTGTCAGTTTAAACTTTTCGCTTGTAGTCAAGTTTAACAGTTTTTTTTTTTTTTTTGATCAGCAAACAATTTTTGTTCATCAACCCATCTCACCATTTGACATCTTTTTGAACAAATCTGAATTGAGAGTAGCTGAGTTTTGTGTTTTTAGTGTTTATGCTCATCAACCCACCTCACCAGTTTACTTGTTGTACCCACTATTTGGCATTGGCAGTATAATTTGTTCAATTTTGTTGCTTCTCTCACTATTCTTTCTTATCCTTTTTACAGGATATGAAGCTCCTAATCTGAGGTATGTGTGTTCACTGTTTGGTACAATGGCTCTTTGATTGCATCACATTTGATCATTGACACCAAAATTTCCTTTTATCATAACTCTCATTGCATGTGTGAATTTAATGGAAAACAAACAATTTAGTAATTTGATAATTGACACCAACATGTCCTTATATTCTAGTAGCATACTGCTTGTTGAATTGCATTGTTATTTGCTAGCTTAGCATTATAGATAATATTGGTTTTCCAGACCAAAGTTCGGGTTTTGATTTTCTGACGTCACTTTAACTTAGGAAGCTGGCTGATAAAGTTGCAGCTGCTGGATTCTATGTGGTTGTTCCTGACTTCTTTTACGAAGATCCTTACGTAGCTGGAAATGCTGAAAGGCCTCTTCCAATCTGGTTAAAATCTCATGGAACAGTAAGCACCAACTCTACCCAAATTAGTACATACTTCCTCTAATTCTGTTGATTATGACAGATCTTTTGCACTTACAAGTTACATTATACGCTATTGTTTCTCTTAGGATAAAGGGTTTGAAGATGCGAAACTAGTAATCGCTGCCTTGAGAAACAAAGGCATATCAGCAATTGGAGCTGTAGGAATTTGCTGGGGAGGTGAGAATTCTTTCAACTTCTCTGTATGTAAAAACTTTTCTGTTCTGTTGTTTTAACATCATTGGTTTATTAACAGGCAAGGTGGTTTTGGAACTAGCAAAATGCGCGCCCATTCAAGCTGCAGTGCTTTTGCATCCGGCCTTTATCAGTATCGATGATTTTAAAGGTTTGGATTATTCACTACCATTGAATAACAATCAACAAACATCAGAACATGATTGTGACTTTGTAAACATATGTTTTTCAGAGATCAAGGCGCCTATTGCTGTGTTGGGAGCCGAGCATGACCACGTTTCTCCACCCGCTCTCCTCAAACAATTCGAGGAGGTTTTGTCCACTCAGTCCGAGGTAAGTGATCTCAAGAGCTTCACATGATGATCAAATCTTAAGATTGATCTTAAGGAATATATTCGTTTTCAGGTTAAGGGCTATGTCAAGATATTTCCTGGGGTTGTTCATGGCTGGACTGTGAGATACAACATTGAAGATGAAGAGGCAGTGAAGCAAGCAGAGGAAGCTCATGAAAATATGCTGGACTGGTTTATGGAGCATGTCAAGTGAACAAATGGTATATACATTACAACAAACCATCTATCTCCATATTGTCAAATAAATAAGTTGCTAAGCATGATGTTGTTAAGGACATTCACCTGTATAATTCCTGAGTTTGCCCTGTGAAGATGTACAAAACAATTGGAGTTCTTTATGCATGCAACATATCAAACTACATCACATATAGTTCTTGATATTGTAACTTTTCAAGTTTCGAGTCTGTCAGGATAGAACTGAGATTAGATTCTTCATCATTTTGGAGTTTTTTGTTATTGAAACATTCTTATCATGTCTTGCTTGGGATTCATATGATGAGATTCATGAACTGGTACTGTGTGTGGCTGTAAGAGAGGCCTTTTGATAGATTAAAATAGAGAGTTCACAATTGGCTAGAACCAGTGAATATCAACAAAGAGCCCTACAAATCAAGCAAAATAGGACAAATACTTAGTAGGGTAAGTGGTTGATTTCACTTGGTCCCTTGAGGTCTCAGCTTTTCTACGCAATAACTAAAAAGAAGCCAAAGCTATAGGAGTTGCCCAGATCCTGTGAGAAAAGTAGTCATGCACAACTTCTGCAAGACACCGTGTTAGTCAGTTTATGACTTCTCCAACAATAGTTCACCTTGTTGGCGCCCTCAAGATTTTACGCTATGTTGTGTTTCTCGTTGGTTTCTTATCCATCAAGTTCATGTTCATCTCTTCACCAAGCTGCATTTTCTGATGCCAACTGGGGAAGAGATCTCACTGATCGACATTCTACTACTGGTTTATGTTTCTTTCTCGGTGATTCTCTCATTACGACCGGGCCCTTGTTGGTACAACTACAATATTAGTATGATTGCGTTGGCTACTTACAGACATGGGTATAGTTTCTTATTCTCCCACGCGGCCACACCTACCCACTACGATAGTCAAAACGTCATTCAAACTACTCACAATGGTTATTCCATGAAACGACTAAACATGTTGAGATTGATGTCACATGAAATACAATAAGCAATTACAAATAAACAATTCTCTAAAAATCCTACAGTTCAGAGTTTCAAGACCTCAAGTTGTGTCTTTTTTTATACTAAATGTAAACAAGAACAATAAATATTCTGACAGAACTTTAAACTTTAATGTTTGGCAGGCTTGACTTTTGCTAACTTGCTTGCCAAATAATCTTCCTGAAACTCTTTTGTTAGCAAGATTGGTTGCTTTGCTCTGTTTCTGAGTTTCGATGTCTGGGTTTCAGAGTCAGTGCTGCCAGAATCCACCATCTCTGAGCTCCACCAGCGAAGAAGGCTCGATCATTGAGATCGGAGGACTCAAGGCCTATGTTTCTGGCACTTCTCATTCTAAACTTGGCATTCTTCTCATTTCTGATCTTTTTGGTAATTCCATCTTCTCATTCATTACTTTTTCTTGTTTTCTGATCTCACATTTCACTTACTTATGGACAAATTTGATATGGGTTTAGCTCGGTTTTGTGTAGTAGCTTTGGTTTTAATGTTTTGTTCATCAACCCACCTCACCATTTCTTGTAAAGATGGTTTTTTGTGTATTGGCATCGTTTTGCACTGTTTTTGTTCATCGACCCATCTCACCATTACGCATGTTTTTGAACAAATCTGAAATGGGTAGAGCTCGGATTTGTGTTTCTAGCTTGTGGTATTGGTGTTTTTGTTCATCAACCCATCCCACCATTTCACATCTTTTTTGAAAATTCTGAAATGAGCATGGCTTGGTTTTGTGCTGTAGCTTCGATTTTGTTGTTTTTGTTCATCAACCAATCTCACAAGTTCACATCTTTTTGGACAAATCTGAAATGGGTATAGCTTAGTTTTGTGTTTTAGCATTGATTTTAGTGTTTATGTTCATCAACCCACCTCACCAGTTCACTTCTTGTACCCACTATATGACAGCATATATAATTTGTTCCATTTTGTTGTTTCTCTTACAATCCTTTCTGTTCTCTTTTACAGGATATGAAGCTCCTAATCTGAGGTATGTGTGTTGACTGTTTGGTGGAATGACTTTTTGATTACATTACATTTGATATTTGATACCAAAATTTCCTTTTATTAGAAAATTTAGGGTTTTGATTTTCTGATGTCACTTCAACTTAATTAGGAAGCTGGCTGATAAGTTGCAGCTTTTGGATTCTATGTGGTGGTTCCTGACTTTTTTTATGGAGATCCATATGTTGCTGGCAATCCTGAAAGGCCTATTTTAAATCTCATGGAACAGTAAGCTCCTACTTCTTCTGATTCTATTTATTCTCTTAGACTAATGCCATTTACATTATTTGTTATTGTTTCTGTTAGGATAAAGGTTTTGAAGATGCAAAACCGGTTATTGGTGCCTTGAGAGACCAAGGCATATATGCAATTGGAGCTGCAGGTTTTTGCTGGGGCGGTAAGTTTTCGTTTAACTTCGCTGTATCATAATCTTCTGTTCTTGACATTTTGTTAACTTCATTGGTTTATTGATAGCCAAGGTGGTTTTGGAACTGGCAAAGTGCGCGCGCATTCAAGCTGCAGTGCTTTTGCATCCAGCTCAAACCACTATCGATGATTTTAAAGGTATGGACTGTTTCATTACAAACTATGTTAAGTCCTCCAATTGAATAACAATGAACAAACATCAGAAAATGATTATAACTTTGTGAACATATGTTTTTCAGATATCAAAGCGCCTATTGCTGTGTTGGGAGCTGAGCATGATCGGGTTTCTCCACCTGCTCTCCTCAAACAATTCGAGGAGGTTTTGTCCACGCAGTCCGAGGTAAGCCATCTCAAGATGCAGTGATTGTTGCAGTGTTTTTCTGTCAAATGTAGAGCTTGAGCATAAAATTTGTAGAAGGCTCTTCGCGATGAACACTCGTGCTGTAATATTCAACAGGTTAAAGGCTATGTTAAGATATTTCCTGGGGTTGTTCATGGATGGGCTGTGAGATACAGCATTGAAGATGAAGAGGCGGTGAAGCGGGCTGAAGAATCGTATAAAAACATGCTGGACTGGTTTATTGAGCATGTCAAGTGAACAAATGGTACATGTATTATCTTTAAGACAATAAAATTTTATGTATGCAACATATTACATATCAGAATACAACATTGTTCTTAGGTTACTTTTTGAGTTGACTCTATGTTCATCATTTTTATAGAAACTTTCTTATTCAGAGTATGCATTGCTTGGGATTCACATTAAAACTTTCACCAACAGATCACTTGCACACACAAAATACACAGATCCATTGCTTTAAAGCTTTCCCAAATCCGAGTTTTAAAAAAAAAAAAAAAGCTTTCCCAAATCCAGAACCAGAGGGTTCACAACTATAGAGAAGCTACAATGTCTACTGTTTTCTTAAATCCTTTTAACTCTCATTTGCAGCTCCAAGGAGTTTATGCGATTTCCTCTAATCGGTATCAGATCTTTTACAGTGTCCACAGACGGATTCTACTCCTACAGATCAACAACTTGAAAATAATCACTTGCTTGCATTACAAGTTTTTGATGAATTGTAAGTTTTGACACTTGAAGATTACCGAAAAATATGAAGTATTTTAATAAATAACAAAATTCAGAGAGGGCGGCTGCCCCAGGAGGCCCTTACTACATCCGTCTCTGCCTCAATGTGAGGAGGACCTAGGTCGTGAAGATGCTTGAGATGTGACTATGCCATATATATACTCACATATATACATATATGTATATATACACACATTAACAATTAATTTCCCTTTTAAAAAAACAGTTAATTTATGTTTCAAACAATTTGCCTGTAATCTCTATATTTCATTGCTCTTTCCATGCAGATCCTTCATATCTTGAAGAAAATATTGTAATATTTGATAAACCACTGCACTCAGAGCTTGATAAATGGTGGGAATGAAGACATATATGCAACCAGAACTTACACTAAACATAAATCCAGCATAATTTTGTTCACATCAATCAACTTGTCACTAGGACAATATACAGTGTTAATTGCTACGTAATGTCGGTAAGGGTTGTTATGCCAAAAAAAGTGCCATATTCTAGAGCTTCTAAAACAAGAGCTCATAATTGAAAATCATGAACATGTTTCAGCCGCCCCGAGCTTCTCTTCTTGTGGCATCATGCAGCAGTTCGATATCAACCCCCTCGGGTGGCAACTGAACGTATCTCACCACAGATCCTCTAATGAAACAGTTCCTCACTGAAAGCTGTGAGCAAAGCAAACTAACATTAGAAACACAAAGGTGATGGTTCAGGAAAACACGATGTTGCAAAACATGACTGTCATTTGATTGAAAGCAGAAATTAAGCTTTTACTTCCAAAATATTTCTATCATATGTATCGGAGACAAACTTAATATTTATCACACTTATAACCAAGTTCCAGTCAGTTTTCAACTTACAATCAGCCGGAAGGACATAAACTATCAGAACACACATAAAGCTTTGAGTACACCAAAGAGCCTTGATTAACTCTTGCATATGTTATAAGAAAGTCCTAGCAACAAATCATGAATATAGCAACAATCCACGAACAAAACTAACTCTAACTGCTACTCAGCAAAATCTGTCCAGATAAAAGAACTCAATGAAGAAAAAAAGTCAAGATAGGAGGATGGAAGACACTGAATTCGCACTATACATTCCATTCACAACTTCTCGAATTGTCAATCCTACCATTAACATGCTATGCTACCATTCGGGTAACTGGAGCAGAAAACTCTATTGGGGAAACTTGTATCCAATTGAACCTATACTATTACCATACAGGTACTAGGTAGCAGGATCTAGTACTAGGCTCCCGAACATAAACAAGGGTGAGGGATACAGTCTGTACTGACAAGTCAAAGCAAAAATGGCTATTAATCATACATTCATACTAATGATGACCATGACATATTTTTTATTCTTCTGAACCAGGCAACCTATAATGGCTGGGGTTGGGGGGAGATATGAGCACTCGGGAAGAAGGCTACCCAAACCCTCCTTCCGAGTAGCATGCCCGGCACAGCGTCTACCCAGCATACCGGGAATAGGGTTTCCTTGACACCCAGTTCTGATCCCACACTTAAGAGGCCAAGGGGACAAGGAGATTTGAGTCTAGGAACTAGGTCCATGAGTTGAAAAAATGTGCACTAAGAACTGAACATGCTGAATTTGAGAAGGTAAATGTAAATCCTTCTGGCCTCTGCTACTAAAAAGCGGACATTGACTATAAAAAAATATAAATCTCAAAGCTACAGTATAAGAGAAAAAAATAAGTGAATAGTCTAACCAAGAACATTGATAAAGTATCCAATATTAATCGAAAAGAAAGAGACAATAACAAACTACTAGGACCTCTATCTCCCATTCTAGACCTACAGAACCCTCCAACAAACAAAAGCAAGAGAAAAATATATTCTTTCAACCAAACCCTTAAACTAAAGCTCCATTTTAAAATTACAAGCATCCTCTTAAGGCGCTTGCTTCTCTTGAGGTCTCAGGTTCGAGACTTGGTTTTTACGCTTGCTTATCAAAAAAAAAAAAAATCAAACCCTAATTATGATCAAGAGAGCAAGGAAAAAGGGGATACCATGTGAGGGTACTTGTCCTGATCAACAACCCTAGTGTTCTCAAGCTTGATGTTGAGGTACTGGTCAACAGAATGAAGAGTGCCTCTGATAGCCAAATCGTTTTTCAATGCCACAGTCACTTCTCTGCCCACCAAATCCTTGAAATACGAAAAGAACAGCTGAACGCAAACAAAGCACCACCAAATCATCAAAACCCATAAAATTAATTGAAGAACAGAGCATCAAAATATCGACAAAATTGATTGAAAATTTTGAAATAACAGCCAGAAATCCAATCGAAATAGGGTTTAAGAGATACGCATTCCGATGAAGAACAAGTTGGAAGAAAAAAGAGAGGAAATTTACCATTTTCGCGTTCGAGAAAAGCTTCTGAGCTCCTCAATTTTGGTGCCACAGTATTGTTATGTATGTGCTGCAAATCCAAGTCGCAGACTCAGAGATCGCTCGTAGTTGAGAATGAAAATAAAACCCAGAGCCCAATACCGAACCGTTTAGTAATTAATTTAAGACAGTGTATCAAAACGTGAAGTTACAAATATAGCCTTACACAGTCAAGTCATCTCTTAATTTTCACTGCCCTTAAGGCCTTAACTGTCAATGTGTGTTAAGGCCTTAACTGTCAATGTGTGTTCTGTTCACGTCGTGCTGAATTTTTTTTGTGCTATATAAACCAACAAGAACCCGACACGTTTAAAGACATGTAGCACGGGCACAAAGCGTATAAGATGTTGAAATAAATTGGCAGTTTTGTCACGATATGGCTAAATATGCTTGGCATAATGAGACCAACACATTTCACACGTTAATTCCAAACAATTTTGCACAACACAACATAAAATGGCTAAATTTCAGAGTTCGACATTGCCCAAATATGTATAGTAAGCGTCACGTGAATAATTAATTATGCGCGCATATTTGTTGCATCAAGTATTGAGGAGACTCGGTTACAATTGGTTCATTTGTATAAATGATATTTCGAAACCATTTGAGTTTAAAGAGATAAGCATACTCAAATACGTTCGATGTTTGTGACGGTGTTGTCATGTTGTTGACTCAGAATAGCGTAGCATCAACATTATATACCACACATACATTTGATTAAATAAGACTAGTTCCTAAATTAGGGGGTACACAGATAAAATCGTACATTGGCGACATCCATATTCACTAATGTAAACAAGTGTTTGTAACCGTGAGACGAGTGAAACATTGAAACCAATTGTACACTCGGAAACAAGCAAACTAGAAACCCAATCAATAGAGATACGAGAAGTTAGTAGTTGTAGCAGTAGTATACAGAAGAGAAAAACAAAGGCATATTTTCTTCATATTACAAACCATCCAACCAACCATGAACAAGAATCGCACGACTGCATTTACATCTCTTCCAAACAAAACAACAAACCTAAGAACTCGAAAATTGTTCTAAACCTAGAAAAAGACTTTCAACCTTTTTCTTTTTGTTTTTATGCTACAATCAACAAGCTTTCTTACCCTATAGCCTTTGCTTCACGCGCCTTCCGTTGACATCACTCCCATCAAGGATAGCTTCATTCCCATGCCTGCACGAGATGACCGAGTGCTCGCTAACTCTGGCTACGTACTCCAGCAGTTCAGTCAGGACAGAGGGGCAACTTTCCTTCAAGTATTCAAAACCTTCTGTTTGCATCACAGCTGAGAAACAAAGAAAAAAGAGAAGATATACAAAATTAGATACCAATACTCTTCATCTGATTCAAATCTAAACTAAAAGAAGCAACTACACAAAGCTCAGTCCTGCGATTGGATGCTTTTTAAAATGACATCATATTCAAGAATATAACCCATCCTTCATATTCAATCATCTTCTATTCTCTTTCCAGTTTTTTTACCCCTAACAAGATTACATGATAATTTTTACATTTTCAACAACCAAGAGGAAATTTCAGAGTAGGATTTCATCGACAATACTAATTTCCATTTTCCTTGTTCAGTCCAACAGTGCAAGATAACCACCACAGAATTTGCACTTTATGTCAAGACACAATCTTTAACCCAGCATGCTTATTCACACCAGCAATTGCGCACACAATGGACCGGAAAAAAATTCGTCGTGAGACAATCGAAGTACAGTACCAGGGAAGAAGAAAGAATAAGCTTTTATACAAAGTAAAACAAACATTAAAAGGAGAAATTCACCTCTAAGATTTTCAGGCATTGCAACGAATTTCAGACACACAGCCTTCAGCTGAAAGCAGTGGTGCTGCTCTGCCAGTGCTAATGTGGTTGCTACTGTATTTATGGCAACATCCTCGCAGAGAGTAGCCTCACAGAGCAATCTGAGTCTCTCTAGACCATACCTATCCGCAGCAGCAAGCAGATGTTGACACATCAAAGTAGAAGCCCACTTTGAGTTTAGGCCAGTTAGCTCTTGCATGTCAGGTAGTGAATCCCAGTATATAAAGCGAAGTAACGCCTGTTCGCAAAATAAGAAAAGCAATTAACAAGTGAACCCCTTGAAAACTTATCTTCTAAACTAAGTCAAATTGAATTCATGTTAAAGAGCTGGACTATTAAACACCCATCACCCAGCTAATCCATAAGCAGTTGAAAAGAGACAGTAAAGTAATTAAAAATAGCTTTCTGTTATATCAATTCATAAAGTAAAGAACATATTATTCTTGAATTATTCTTGATAAACATTCAAGTAAAGAACATATTATTCCTACTCAGAACTTGCCATGGCTTTTCTTGAATTATTCTTGATAAACATTCAAGTAACGCAATGTGTTTTACCCAAAAAAATGAAGACCTGTATAGTACACAATCAAAATACCAAATAGTATTATATGCCTAAACTTAACTCCTGGCATCTCAGTGCAACTCTCTCCAACAGCTGTGAACTATTTGAAAAGGTGACTTCTAAATTAATATCATATTTCCAGCAATGAATGACTAAAGGAGCTATCTTAAGTGTTACCCAATAAGAATACCACAATGATATGATATTTAATGCCTGAACAAAAATGAAGCTAAGTCTCAGCATAACTTATATCAACATTTATAATGTCACTCAAATTAATCTTACCTTTTTAGGTATGAAAAAATAAATGAACTTCAACAAGTGCCAACTTAAGCAGACTCAGATTATCAAGTGATATAATACTAGACTAAAATTAAATATCTACCATATCAGCAAAAATTGCTCCAAATCTTTATACTCATTTAGCAAATCTACTAAATTAACATTGCCATTCTAATGGACTATGGGAGTTTAGCATTAAATATAAAGATTATTGGAATCAGAATAGTTGATGATTTAATTTTATGGGCCTGTACCTAAATACATGACATCTTGGCAAAATTTCTCCAATTTATAGTTTGAAATGGCATGGCCTAGTTAAATGAATTTTCTCTTGCCAATAAACGTGCAAAAAACATATCCTAAATCCCCACCACAAGAGTAATAATATTGCATTAGCTGAAAACCAACAACCTCTCCCAGAGATAACACCCTTCTTCATTGTTATACCCTCATAACTTATTACCTCTCAACCTATAATATCTAGCTTAACATTTGATTGAATTTCCAAAGCTTTTTATATTTCATAATTATTCATATTGATCCTCAATTTTTTCTTACAAGTTCATCACATAATTCTATAGGTTTTCTCAGATATGCACAGTTAGATATTGAGTCCTTAGTTTCCTCCTGAGATTTCCAATTTCCTTACATAACCCATTTAGAAACATTTGGTTGATATACAAACATGGTCACATCTTAAAAGCATGTCTGGTGCTCTTTATAGTAATTTGAAAAAACACATACAATTTATCTATTCATCTTTAGAAGAAACAACTTAATTCATTACATTTACAGGCACTAGCACAATGTTCTGCAGATTCCACACCTCGGTACATGTTAAACCTTAACCACAACAGATTTTTGTACTAATTCTATCTGCAATAACCAGGTTCAACTTAAACAAACCTTGAACCAGTTTTTTTTTAGATCCTCCAATCCAACTCTCTGACTGTTAAAGGTAACATTGTAAATGGATGTTTCAGTGTGACATAATAGAAGTGATAACTGCCATATTTGAGAAACTGAATTAAATCTTTTTTTTCTGCCAGATACTTAAATAAGTAACTGTTCTGAATATAGTTAATGTACCATTCTGCCAGATACTTGAAAAAAAGGAAATAAGCAATTCCCTGAAAGAAAGAAAAAATAATGCATGATCATTGATATACTATCTTAAGGTGACTTGGCAGCATAAATATGTTAGAAACAAGATGATTGACAATTTGTAAATAAATAAATAATTGCATGAAACACATATAAGGAGCAGAGAAAGGAACAGAGGGGGTCGTTATTTGAACCTTAAAGACTGGAGCTTCTATATCTTCAACTTTAATACATTGGGTGTTTTGATCCTTCATTGGACCATAAAGTTGAGCCCTGAATACCGGTGAACGAGCTGCAAGTACCAACTTGTGAGCAGGAAATCTTTCCCCATCAACTTCGAAACACACATCAGTTCCTTTTCCACTTTCAAGAAGTTGTCCGAATTGGAGACCAATTGTAGAAGGTTGAACTGGAATAGAGTAGATCTTAGGCCCTTCTGTGTGTGACCTAACAACACCAACACTACAATGAACCGAGAGACAGTCATCTTTAAGGTAATCTGACGTCTCAAGAGAAACCCTTTTGAAAAACCGCTTGTACCCCCTGCAGTGTCCAACAATTAAGCACATTATACAGCAAGTACCAACAATAAGAGATTCATTTGATGTTATAATGCACCCAAAAAATGAAATGTAGGCTTGCAGCAAAACATATTTTGCATAGCAAGCAAAGCTAATAAATAAAAGACCTCTATGTAAATAATTGGAACATTCGTTAAACATCACTAATAATCAACTGATTGATGTCATACTAATACTGTCAGTGAAACTTAAACTACCAACCATTCAACAAATTAGATAAACTACTAGCTAAAGATCCCATTATCCCAATCCCTGCTTCTATATATAAAATCCATAATTTTTCAAAGGTTTGTTAATTAGGATGCTACCTTCCCTATATTAAAATTAAAATTTACTTATACACAAGTCGAATTAAGATCTCACCATACATGGCAAGCTTACAAAGACTATAAGGCTTAGACCCACTGTGGAAAGCACATAATATGCAAGCTCTCAAGAAACCTCGTTGAAACCCCACTACTTAGTCTCAAAAATAAAACTTTGAAGCTCAAAAACATATGCAATGCCTGGTTTATTGTCAAGAAGGAAAATAAAACAAAGACAAACACGAAATTTAACAAGCATATTATGTTGAACATTAAAAAAGAACAAGACAAAAAAAAGACAAAATGGAAAACCCACCACATGCTACCACGATATTTAAGAGTATAAGGCCCGCCCTCGAGCGTCCTTCCGAAATGGCTGTGCACCTTGTGCCTCTCCTTGCCACTTTGGTCAAGAAGGGTCAATTCAAAGAGCGCCCTCACATCTGTGCCCTCGCTCGCGAGAGCAATGAACAGCGAAACATACGCAGCATTGTCCTCAGTGCTCTTCCCATCTGGGTAAAAGTAGATCGCCCAAGCGTACCCACCGACCATAAACGTATCAGAGGCTATGTACTTGCCGATCCCAAGCCCCTTGGAGAGCGAATACCCCGTAATCTTGAACTGATGCGAGCCATTCACGGTGTCGGTAATCGACGTCGATGTGGTGGTCTGCGGAGGCGGAGACGATAGCGGAGAAGAGGAGGACTTCGCGGTTTCTCGGACAATCTTTCCCATGCCCAAGAAACGACAACAGATTCACAAACAGTGAAAATTTAATTCTCCACAGAGAATTTGAAAATTCAAATGAGAAATTGGAATTGGGGACGGATCTGGGGTTCGATTGAGAGAGGAGGAATTGGATGGGGATTGGACTAGAGAATTGGGGGTTTAGGGAGAAGATTCTCTGGGGAAAATGATTGTTTGGTTGCTGAGAAAATCTAGGGTTCCGTAAGAGAAAATTATGGAGCTCGCGAAAGTGAAATTTCTAGGGCTTCCTGAGGCTGAAAGAGAGAGTCAAAGACAGAAATGGCAGAGAAATTGAATGATGACGATACTTAAATGGCTTTAAATAATTTTCTGACGACAGAATTAAATTATCTGAGTACGCGCTTATGCGTACTCGCTCCTAAACCACTCGCTCTACGTTGTCGACAGCTGTCCAAAGTGAAAAGACGATATTACCACTCTATATGCTCCAAATGACAATAATACTTTATATATTTGTCGCCACTGAACTTTTGATTTTTTAAAAATATGCCCCAACTAGTTTAGAAAAATCATAATTGACCGTGAATTTGTTACAAAAAATGAGCTAGCATTATACTAATGATTGAACTTTTATTAAATAAATAATAAAACAAGAAATGCAAAATAGCGTAATATTTATTTTACACTCATTTTCATATAAACAAAAATAGAAGAGATTTTACTCTCTATTTGAATATTTACTCGATCTATTGAAAGGTTAAAATATATAATTATATGAGAGTAAAATGAATACAGATTGATTTATTTAAAATTATATAAGTCATACATTCAAACGACCAAGTTTTGAATAAGTTATTAAGAAGAACATCAAAATTAGTTAGTTCTGAATTTAATTTTTATTCTATCAATACTAAGTAGTTATGATATTATCGTTAACTACTTATTCAAAAGTTGTCGTTTTAAATTTCTGACTTACCAAACATTATTTATGTTTTTTTTTTTTTTTGAGTAATAATCTGATCTAACTAAAAATGAAAAAAATTGAATTACAAAAGTGAAAGAAATATTTAACAATAAATTCTCTCTTGTTATTGTTTAGTAGGCACGTAATGTTGATGAAAAAAAAAAGGTAGGCACATAATTTATTGGGGTTGAAGGGCAATAATAAAGCTTATTATTAAGTAATGTGCACGCCTGTGCCTACCTTATTATACTCATAAATTATGTGATTGTTTGCGTCAGTGAATTGAATTGTGAAAGTTAGTGGCTGCATGAAATTGCACCATTTCGGCTACACTAACGTCAACGTGCCTAGCCGCCTCTGGACTCCAGCAACGCAACTAAAATGGCTTACGTTAACTAACATCAATTGCAGTTCGTGCCTATGTCGGAATAAAATGTGAATGTGGTGCTGCTTGTGATGCATCGACATGTCTAATACTGACGAGGAAAAATGTCTAAAATGGTATCATGAACTATCCAATTCGTGTTATTTTGGCCAAATGTACTATTTTAGTTCAAAAAATAGATGAAAGAGTCAATTTAGTCCAAACGTTTCAAAAAATCGAGTCCCGTCAGGACATTCCGTCAAAATCAGAGACAGAATCTGTTAAGTCTTGATGACGTGGCAAAGATTGATATGAGCGGTTCCGTCAGTGAATTTGACGGAATGCCCTTACACGGGGCGATTTTCGGTAACGTTTGGACTAAATTAGCTCTTTCGCATATTTTTTGGACTGAAATGACACGTTTAATAGTTAATAGACCAAAATTGCACGATCACATGAACCATTTTGGACATTTTTTCATACGATGATTTAATACACTGTGTTGATACATACGATTGACACGAACATAACTATAATCAACATATTTGACGCGAAACTATATAATACTTTTGGCACGACACAATCTACCGTGTTTGACTTAAGTATCGTGTCGTGCGTGCCACAACACGACTAATCAATCACGTGAGTGTGTTTTGGAGGCTCAACACGAACACAACACAATTGCTATACGTGTTAGGTTCTCCAATGCAGATACGACACAACTACAAAATATGTGAGCTCAAACACATCAATTCGAGTCGTGTGTCATGTTACGACACAAATTGACAACTCTACTAAGTACTACCACGTCTTAAAAGAGTATCAAACAAACACAAACGTAAAGAGGTATTAAAAGTTGAAATGAAGAAAATGGACCTAAATTATTTATAAAACAAGTTATTAAATTATTGTGCTATGCTAAATTTGGATTCATATGTATTTGAACAACTTTAAGCTACAAATTTGTATTGACTTGGCTCATATCACAGCCACTCATTTTAAGCAAAGCTTCACTAGCTTTGTGGGTCATCATAGATTTTTCTTCATCATTCAGTGTATAAGCATCACAACATAACATCTCCCATCTTTCCCATCGATATCAACAACGTTAAAAATAAACGGCAAGATTTTAATCAGACAGTTGACCAACTCACTAATCAACGGTCGAGATGATTCGAAAAACTCATCTTCCATACCAAACCATACACTCTAAAACACAAAAAGAAAGTTCCAGAAACAACAAATTCACAGTAACAGTGACGGAGAAATGAAGCCAATTACAAGTAGAGTCCAAGAGAAACAAGCTGAAATTTTTTGTCTTCATCTGGAGACCCAACTGGATTTTCAAGGCTTGTGCACCACAAGAATCTCAGAACCAGCAAATATTTAGATGGTTTTAATTGGATCCCAAAAATCCTACATGGGTTGCCACCAAAATTACTAATTTTTGGGAAAATCTTCAATCCTGGGGTCCATGGATGGATAGGTTTATGGTGCTGTGATAAGAGGCTCCATAGGAGAGATTTTTCAAATCAGAAGCTTATTTTCTGATCTGGGCTTCTCTTGGAGATGGCAAATCTTTGCTCTATGGCTTCTCTTGGAAACCCCTCTGGTTTTGTTCTTCACCAAGAACAGGGCATGAGCAGAGTCATCAAGGTAGAGTACAAGCCAGTATCTTTGTTGGTTTAGTGGTTTTGTTGGGTTTGATGATTTGGGTTCTGGTA
Source organism: Pelargonium nanum (assembly GCA_036897485.1). Classification (NCBI taxonomy): domain Eukaryota; kingdom Viridiplantae; phylum Streptophyta; class Magnoliopsida; order Geraniales; family Geraniaceae; genus Pelargonium; species Pelargonium nanum. The sequence goes on from JAYMTF010000099.1 coordinate 27,435, forward strand.
AAAAGTTGGAAATTTTATTGGGTTGTGGAAAAAGGTTGGAACTTTAACTGTTTTTAGGTGTTTTTGGTGGGGAATTGAGATGTGGATCCATGTTTGTGCACTTTATTTTGTGCTTACTTATATATATGATTGATAATTTTTGGGTTATTGACATCATGTGCTGTGGTGATTTGGGCTGTTGGTCTATGTTTCATATCTACCCCAAATTATGCAATTTATGCTATGTGTTTGCTTCTCTCATTTCACTTGTTTGTATGTATGCTCCTAATTGGCTTTCTTGGTGTTTGGGGTGATAATTTTTGTATTTTGTATGCTAACCAAGGTGGAGTGACTTTGGGGAGTTTTATCAGTTCTTGTTTGATTAATCTGTGAGGTAATTTTTTTGCGAATCAAGGTTTACAAATTTTAGGTTATGCACTGACTGATGTTATGCTTCTTCATTTAGTTGTTTTAGATTAATCAGTCTGCGAGCTATAATCTGATAGATATGAGAATAGTTAGTTGCTTGGTATACATATTGATAGTTTAAACTGATTACTAGCTTCCATGTCTTAGTTATGGTTTTTCAGTTTTTCTCGTTTTGCTCCTTTGTTTGTTGCATCTGTTAAATGGCAAACCCTCTTTAACTTTTGGTTAATACAGGAGTGTGTACCTATTTTACCAAGTCCTGGAGTTGGACAAAGTACAACAAGGTCAGGCTCCCTTAATCTGAGGCAACATCAATTTGAGGAGCCATGGAAACCCATAAGCGGGTTATTGGAGTCGAGCAAGTTTGTCCAGATTGACTCAATAGTTACAAGTCCAATGCTCATTGACATGCAAGGTTTGGACCTTTCTAGTTCTTTTAGGGGGATGCGCTTGTTCGGACTTCAAACATTACTTGTCCTAACGATTTCTAGGAATAGTTATTTTTTTTATATCAATGAGATGTTCATTTCAAACTGAGGGCGGGGGAGAATTTGACTTGTTTTCCTTCACATCTTCTTCCCCAATCTTATCTTTTCCAGATCACTTTTCGTCATCTCTTGAAGAAGCTATGCTATAGCATATAAAATTTCTATTTCAAGTGAGTCCTACCAGTCTTCATTTTAAATTTCTCTCTGGTGATAAATACGTTCACTAAATGGTGAACATCAAAATCTAATGCAAAATTGTTCTACTGGAAGAGAACTCATCATGATGTCTTAGACAGTTGATTGAAAAGATTGAGCGAATTTAATTGAGTGTATTAGTTTACTAGTTAGTCTCACTGGTTCATATTGTCTTATGCTCTATGCTCCATTACTTGTCGGGAAATTCTTATGTAATCTTATTTGCCTCAATACAGTTCAAGATGCTTGCCCAAGCTCCTTATTTATCAGCTATGGAATTGCAGAGAATTGCTCAAGACATGAAAAAATCTCGCAGTACCTGATGTCAGGATCAAATATAGTAGAAGGACTGGATTTGTCGCTACTCACTGAATTGATGGGGGTTCAAATTGTTACTAATGATGCGCATCAGTTGCAATTTGTTCCTCCTTTTAATTACCCAAGCAGTGAACTTCATGTCCCGAAGCCTCTTGTAGAATTCATGGGGGATTTGGCTCTTAGTTCAAAAATTATGGTCCATCCAGATGGTCGAATCTTGCTGACGGGAACTGGGAGTGATGTGAAGGATTTGCTCTCCCTTGTTGCTGAATTTTACGCATCAAAGGATTCAACCATGTGCAGAAAGCATTCATTATTGGTGCCATACTTTGACAGGTATTGATACTTAGACCTGGTAGCATATACATCATAACAATTTAAAATAGGAACCCGTTTGAATCTATGTGTGTACCTGCATGCATATAAGGTAGCTTTGAATTTGCAATGCTTAATCTTGTTCTTTGATTGTATTTTTTAATTCACTGTTCCATTTGCTATTATGATGGATCCAGTGGTTCTCATTTCCGGCTAGTTTGATAAGTTATTGACATTTGGATGAAAATCCTAATACCCGATGTTGTTCTGATTTCTTAATTTAGTTCGCTTTCTGTTAAACGTCCAAACTTAAATTGAACCATTCTGACTTAAACTTTCCATCAATATCGACTATGTCTGATTCCGTTTTCCAAATGGCTCTACCTTTCATTATATTCAATATTTTTGTCCTAAAACAGCCTACCCTTTATCTGTTGCAGGCTGGATGGTTGTGTAGCACAGGCCGTTGCTGATGTGTCTTCTTTGAAGCTAGAAGCTCTGACATTTGCTCCTTTGAAGAGGTATTTGAAACACGATTTCTTTTGAAAAAGTTTATTTTGCTCATATGGAATGTAACATTACAATTTGCTTTTTCTACGGCCAGTAGCATATTGGTATAGAAGTTGTTCAAAATTAGATCTTTCCAGAATTGGAATCCTTATTATCTTTGTCGAAGTTGTTCCTTTGACCCATTAACCAAGATTGAGCTTCATAGCCAAAACCTTTATACACCGGAAAATAAACTACCAAATAGATCCTATCGAAGGTGATTTTTGGTAAAGGGTAAGAGGGATATTGTAGAGGTGGCAATTCGGGTTCACATTGGAAAGACCCGACCTGATCCGCAAGAGGTGCGGGTTAGTAGATTTGTAATCCTAAGACATTTCTTCGTTTTTATTTGATTTCTTATGTCTACTACCTTTTCTTTTCACAGCCCCGAGAAGACAAAGCTTAATCCGTCCCGGAAGAAGAAGAGGAGCAGTAGGAAACTAGGTAGAGAAGAGAAGGATCTCTACAAAACAAATAGCTCCCGTGCTTGTGAGAGCCTTTTATCCTTAATGGTTGACTGGAGACGAAACAGGAAAACAGCAATCCATTCTCTGAAGACGTCCGGTCCTGAACTTCCCGAACTCCTGACCCAGTTCTCTGCTGGCATTGCTGGAACTGGCCTAGCTGTTCTTTTTTCCGTTTTCAGCCGAGTAGCTTGTGCCAGGGTACCCTTCTGCGCGTCCAAGTTTTTCAGCACCGGGTTTGGCTTTGGGCTTGTGTGGCTTGCTTGGTCTGTGAATAGATTGAGGAACACAATTGTATCTATCAGCAAGAATTCAAGCAAGTCGGGTTTGAAAGAAGAGGACGTGATGAGAAAGGTGGATAGCAGTGTGAAGGAGATCTATATCCGAGCTGCGACGTTGATGGCATTTGCAATCCTGAGACTTGCATGAGCATCAAATGTAGAGCTGTAATTTCATGGGACACTATTTTTGTAACTATAAACTGTGCACTGCCTGTTCGGCCAAAGATCTTGGTACGTTCGAGCTTAAAGAAAGAGTGTAAAGGAACTTTTTCTGGTTGTTTGTGAATTGAGCAGTGTTTGATTTCTACTCAGCCAGTTCTTGTTGTTGATATAGGACTGATTACAAAATGAAACCATAGATACCTAAAACAAGTCTTTTTGCATCACAAACAAAACTAAAATAGATTCATAATAAACACTGAAAAAATAGAGAAGAGTAACAAAAATACAACTTTTGATTATGCTCAACTTTATTTTAATAAACAGTAATGGAACAATTTCTCGAAAGCAGCAAGACCAAGTTAACTAGTGAACAAAATAGGATAATTTACTCGATTTCATGTCACTGCGAATAAAACTTACGAATATTTTCATCATTGCACCAAATATGCATACCACATGCCATGGAGTTTCAATAAGATAACGGTTTGGTGTCACGTTCCCCATCCTGTTTTTGCTAATAGCAGTGTATGAATACATAAGGAAAGATCCGGTAATCCAATTTTCTTCTCAGCTCAATACTTTGGAAACTACACCAGCTCCAACTGTTCTACCTCCCTCCCTCAAAGCAAATCTTTGTCCTGTTTGATCGAGCAAAGATAAGAAATTAAAACCAGCGTAATTTCACCATATTGCGCTACGAAAGTCAAGGAATTAGATTTTAAAGATAGGATAGATTGAACTCGGGAGCCTTTATACTAAACAATAAAATAAAAACCTTTGCCACTGTTTCAAAATGAGTATCATCTTTCTTGTTATAACACATGTCCATGGGGATACAAATAAGAAATGTACAATACTAACTTCTCCTTAATTTTTCTCAAAATGAAAACCTAGACACTCATTTTGGGACATAGTGTGTGTGATTGTGTGTGTGCGTATATATATTAACAGCATACGCCATAGACACATTTAAGCAGAAACAAAAGGTGATAAGCTTCTGTCCCATTCAGAGAACAAAAAAATGAATATATGCATGTGGACATGTATGGCAGTGTCTGACTCTGTGCTACAAAATCAAATCTATGATGGAGGAGAGATCATGAAAACATAAAGACAGACCCATGAATCCAATGTGATTATAAAATTATGCCATTAGATATGTTACAAATTTAATATCTGCAATGAACATCAAAGAAACAAAGTTTGCCAAATCATAGCAAGTTCAACATTAGGACAAAGTGTAAAAAAGTGCTTGAATTTTTTATTGGTTACGCACAAACAGTTAAAACTTAAAACATCAAATCAATAAACAACTCATGTTCAGTATTAAACACAGTAGTTCCAGACCAATCAGCCAAAAAAGTGAGGCAATGCATGGAAATATCTTATTGACCATCTTTAGGAAAAAAGAAATTAAGTCAAACACACCTGATTCTAGAGGAACGGGTAAGAGTAGCTCAAAAACTGCGGTCACATTGTCCCCAGGCATAACCATCTTAACATTTTCAGGGAGTTCAACTTTTCCAGTAATATCCGCAGTCCTCATATAAAACTGAGGCATGTAATTTGAGAAGAACGCTGTATGTCGCCCACCTTCATCCTTTGTAAGCACATATATTTCTGCCTCGAATTTCTTGTATGTTTTCACAGTGCCAGGCTTTGCAATTACCTGAGCAAAAAAACAAAAAACACAAGTTCCTCCTCATAAATATTCCTCATTAAGGCTAACATAAATGCCAGTTCAAATGCTTTAGAAGAAGTAAAGTGGCGTACAATCAAATTGAATAAAAAAACATAACAAAATCTACCTCAAGAAATCACCGCAGATAGGTAAGAAAGGTAGGCAAGATTACATCTTAAGAAATCATACTTTTAAGATAATCTCATTAACTACAATTCCTACAATTTACTATAAACTGCAGAACAAATGCCACTTTCAAAAGTAGATTGGTGTAACTTACCTGTCCTCGCTGTATATCTTCCCGCTTTAGACCACGCAGTAGAAGACCCACATTGTCACCAGCCTAATAAAATGAAAAGACCTCAATATTTAATTCCCGCTGCACAAAAGCCTTGGTAGCATGGCATGAAAACAATTCAAATCAGTAACTTACTTGTCCTTGATCCAATATCTTCTTAAACATCTCAACACCAGTGACCGTAGTTTTAAGGGGGGTGCCCTACAGAAATGGCTCAATGTTAGGGACTTAGGGCCAACCATAATTAATCTAAAGTCAATACTTAATAAATAACAAAGTTTATAACTGGTCCTGATTATAGACGTCCCAGAGCAACTCTTCATGAAATCATCAAAAGAAAAGAAAAATGTCATTTAAAACTACAAAAATCCAAAATTACCTGCGTCAACCCCAAAATCTCAACTTCTTCACCAACTTTAATTGTTCCTTGCTCAACACGGCCAGTGGCAACAGTTCCTCGCCCCTACGACGCACAAAACAAAATAAAAACTTAATACAAGACAGGAGCTATTACTATACAATCAGAACAAACTTTCACAGAGATACAAGGTCTAGAACAGCAAAGACATCCTTGATTCAGCATTTAATTACCACTTATCACATTACTTGAGGAATTTAAATCGAAGATAAAAGCTCCAAAAATATGTTCCATTCATAGGATCATAAATAAATAAAAGCAGCAGTGCCACTAGTTTATAATGAACATATTCATTTATTTATTTATTTATTTGACTATGGCAATGTCATCAACCTTACTAATTTCTATATTCCACGTGAGCGATTTAGAATGTCTAACAAATGGAGCAAAATGAAAATCCAGTTAGTAAAAAAATCTTCTTCTAGTTGCAAATTGCAATGGAGATTCTAATCAGAAGTAAAGCCAAATATTGATCACATACCTGAATTGAGAAGACATCTTCAATTGGCATCAGGAAAGGCTTATCGAGTTGGCGTACAGGGTCAGGAATGTATTCGTCCACAGCATTCATCAATTCTAAAATGGACTTTTTACCTATTTCCTCATTTGTACCTTGTAAGGCAGACAAAGCTGAACCTCGAATAATGGGGATATCATCACCAGGGAACTTGTAGAAGCTAAGAAGCTCTGCCACAAATATAAATTTGCATGAAAGTCATGAAACATTGGCCAAGTATATATAGCATCTTAGCAGCATATGTACTCCACAACGACAAAGAGCTCAAAAGGCTACCCTACCACGAAGTTCCATTTCAACAAGCTCCAATAACTCTGGATCGTCAACCACGTCAACTTTATTAAGAAAACAGACAAGGGCAGGCACACCAACCTGTATGACATGTCCAAACATCATTGTATACTACGAGTGTCGATAACAATGCAATATATTAACTTGCAAACCAGTTATGCATTACAAATTACTAACAGGACGATACTCACCTGACGCGCAAGCAAGATATGTTCCTTTGTCTGTGGCATGGGGCCATCAGGGCCAGACACAACAAGAATACCCCCATCCATTTGAGCAGCTCCAGTAATCATATTCTATAAATCATTATCACCATTAGGCATGTCTTTAATTGTATAAGCAAAGTGACGATATACTCTTACTGAGCTCTTATGGATTAATTAACATACTAGATCCTACAAGGACCGTCTATAAGCAAGGAGGAACGGGGATCGATGTTCGTAGAAAATCAAGGGTATGGTTACGTTTGCACGTGGTGTATATTAGTAAGACACATTGCTGATGTACACGAACACTCAATGCTTGAACTGCATATCTTAGCTCAGAAAAGTAACACTAAACAGAGAGTCCTTCTAACATAGTACATTGTCACCACATTTTGAAATTTGAACTAAATTTTGTATGCAAACGTCTATACAAACAAGATTTATTTGCATAACTAAATGCACACGTTCAGATTTATTAATCAAACACTATGAGAGATATGGAAGTTCCGGGAAAAGAATATCCATGTCATGTGAAAGCTTGCTTTGTACTTTTGGTCATCGGATATATATAATTCTTTTTGTAATATATCCACCTAGCTACTTGGTACTGGTCTTTGTATGTAAGCTTACTTTAACATAATCTGCATGTCCTGGACAGTCTACATGCGCATAGTGCCTTTTAGTAGTCTCGTACTCGACATGGGCCTGCAAAGTCAAGTCAAATCTCAGCCAATCCACATTTTTCTTTTTGGAAGATAAGGGATGAAAAGAATGGAAAAGCTCCAGGAAGTAAAAATATTCCAACCGTAGCAATTGTAATTCCTCTCTTTTTCTCTTCAGGGGCCTTATCAATTTCATCGAAGGCAACAGCCTTAGCTTTCCCTTCTTCAGCTAGTACCTATAAATGCCACAAAACAACTCATTCGGATACTAGAATTTTGGGAACCGATTATCTAGCAAAAATTAGTAGTGCAATTAAGGAAGAAGGTTAGTTCGGAAAAAAAAAATCAAAATGCAAAATAAACCAACCCTTGTAATTGCGGCAGTAAGTGTAGTCTTTCCATGGTCAACATGCCCAATAGTTCCCACATTCACATGAGGTTTTCTGTTGGCACAAAAAAAAAACATGAAAGTTCAACTCAGAACAGATAAATCTTTCTAGTTCAATTTTCATTTGAAAAGTCCTCTTCATATGAGTAATTAAATAGGCAAAGCCAGAAAATGGTCCTTCGAGAGAGCTTTTACTGTGATGTTTACATGAGCTAATCAGTATCTGCATGCAAATTCATTCCCAAATTGCAGAAGATGGCAAAAATACAATGCACAAACTAAATTTCACCAAACAGTCAAGCCATAAAATGTTCAAATAAAGATAGCATAAACTGGAAAACTACAAAAACAGCTCTAATTTCGAAACAATTGGATCTGAGACTGCATATACTTGAATTTATGCTTTCCATTTTTGCATAAATAAAAATTACAGAATCGTTTTCTTCAATCACTCTAAAACTCACACTATCACTAGTGATAACCGAAGCACTAATAGCTACTAGAACCACCGTACAGTAAAAGAACCCAAACTAAGTAGAAAATCGGGAAAAAAATCGGCAGATCAGAGATTCGAACTTACGTGCGAGTGAATGTAGCCATGGATCTCCACCAGGGAGCTGAACCAAAGCTCTGGTCGTTTCCAGACACGGATTCAGCAATTGAGCCATTGCTAGCAACGGAACCTCTGCAACACCCGTAAATTTGAGAAGAAAACGGAATAAGACGCTTGGAGTTAGGGTTTCTGAGAGCTACAGAAGCCATTGATCGGAGTCGGAGACGACGACGAGACCCGACCAGAATCAGATGTGGCGGAGATGCGGAGGAGGGTTTTAGGGGTTCCGTGAGGGTTTTTCAGAGGCTTTGTTCGTGAATCCTTATATGCGACCCGTTTACAATCGGGCGGGTATTTTAGATCGAAACGGTAAAGCCCAATAGTCAAATTATTGGGCTTAGAGCTTTAGGCCCACTTTCTTCTCGGCCCATCTAGATTGGTTGGACCATCACCACCTAATATTATCACCCATTCACTTATGACTTATCCAATGCTTGTGGTCCAAACGTGCAAATGGACAAAAAAAAATAAATTGAATACATTAAATTGGAATGGTGTCCAATTAGATAAAATTAAAATAATCATTTTTTATTTTAAATAACACTAGCAATTTGAGCATTATATTGCATTTTTGATGTCTAAGTTGATTTTTGCACCGATAAATATGTAAAACAGTTCATTGTTCGTAAAAAAAATGTAAACACATGCATGGAGTGGACATGCATCAATCATTTTCCTTATACTCACTTAGTTTTAAAATGAGTGTTTTGGTTTCTATTTTGAGAAAAGTTAAGAAGTTAGTGTCGTGCATTTACTCTTGTATTCCTATGGATTTTGATTGTAACAAACTCCAACAATACTAACTATTTATATGGACATTGTTGGTATTTCATAACTTCTTTAAAATGAAACAATACACTTATTTCGAGACAAAAATACAAGAGAAAAAGACACTCATTTTGTGACGAAAATAGTTTTTTTAGTTGAGTTTGAGGGAGTTGGATTGTGAGTTCTAATTTTATTGGACGGAGAAGAAGAGTTCATAAATAGGGTTATGAAGTTTAATTCCCCATGCATATTGTACAAAACGATTGACACTTTGTCATTCACAATTTTTTTGAATGACAAACCCTAATAACTTATTGAACTTGGACTATGAAGATTAAAATTGAAACAAGTTGAGATCAGCAATTAGAGGGCAGTTTTGAAAGTTAGTTTTGTTTATGTGAATGCCAAATATTGTTCTGTTTTGGCCCCATAAAGCATGCCACTTTATTTTTATTTTTTTGGGCTAGATAGGATTTTGCTTTGAGTGGAGGAAAATTGTGTGTATGATACCATAAAAACAAAAAGTGGATCACTCACTCTTCCTCCTCCTCTATCTCCAATCTCACTCTCTCCTATCTTCCAAGGTGAACCCATCTCTTCCATTTCTCTCCAATTCCTTCACTTCTGTATGTGTGTTTTCAATTTTCATAAACTTTCTCATGTTTTTTTATACCATTCTCTATGTGTAATAATACATGTGTAAGCTCATGTTATATATGTACATTTCTTGCCATTTGTCATGTGTAGGTGAAAATGGCACAGATTTTAGCACCTTCAGTGGCAGTGCAATGTCAATTGGGAATCACCAAGAGCTCAGTCACCACCTCAAGGCCCATGACAGCAAAAATGTGGAACTCTCTGGTGTTGAATCAACGACGAAAAGTTGCATCGAAGAGCTCTTCGAAGTTTAAGGTTCTTGCTCTTCAGTCTGATAACAGTGTAATCAACAGAATGGAGGATATGCTGAACCTAGACACCACACCCTTCACTGATAAGATCATTGCTGAGTACATCTGGTATGTTCTTTAGTAGTTTCAAGAGTTTCATAGCTTTTATCAGTATATTTTTGTGTCATGTATGCATGAAGATTATCATATGTTATGTTTATATTTACTGAATCAGGATTGGAGGGACAGGGATCGATGTTCGTAGCAAATCAAGGGTATGGTTACATGTGGCTTAATTTCTTGTATGTTATGAACATTTTTCAAGAATTCATTGTTTGATGTTTCGTTTTGTCGAATCGCTTACCCTCAGACAATCTCAAAGCCTGTTGAGCATCCTTCTGAGCTTCCAAAATGGAACTATGATGGGTCAAGCACAGGACAGGCTCCTGGGGAAGACAGTGAAGTGATTCTATAGTAAGATTTCGATAAAACACGAAAAATCTTGACGATTAAAACCATGATGCTCTATAATTCTATGTATTAACCTTGATTTTTACTCTAGTCCCCAGGCAATTTTCAAGGACCCTTTTAGAGGTGGCAACAACATTTTGGTGAGTACTAGTTTTGTAAGAAGATTAAGGGAAAAAAGCTATGCTGTAACTTTAAAACCATTGTTTCTTTTGTGTTTTGTGCTGTGAAGGTGATTTGTGACACATACACTCCAGCTGGAGAGCCCATTCCCACCAACAAAAGACACAAGGCAGCTCAAGTTTTTGGCAGCCAGAAGGTTATTGATGAAGTACCATGGTGAGAGAGTTTTGTTAATAAAGCACTCAAATTTAGTTCTTGAAAACAAAATCGTTTTGAGCTGATTTCTTTTTTAACATGTTCTTAGGTTCGGGATAGAGCAAGAGTACACTTTGCTCCAAACTAATACGAGGTGGCCTCTCGGATGGCCTGTTGGAGGCTATCCCGGTCCCCAAGTATGCTTCTGTCCCTTACAAATGAATTGAATCGTTACTCGATTATATGTTAAATGTGCTAAAACGTGATGCCAGGGTCCTTACTATTGCGCTGCTGGGGCAGACAAGTCGTTTGGGCGCGACATATCAGATGCTCATTACAAGGCTTGCCTCTATGCTGGAATCAATATCAGTGGCACCAATGGGGAGGTCATGCCTGGCCAGGTCTTTTTCTTCCCCATGACACCAATGGCGCGCGAATGTATTTTTCCATTTCATTTTCTTTATAATTGCCATTTCATTTCCTGTTCTTGTTTTTGCAGTGGGAGTATCAAGTAGGTCCTAGTGTGGGAATTGAAGCTGGAGACCATATTTGGTGCTCAAGATACATTCTTGAGGTATATGACAGATTCTTGAGTTTACTTATCGTGGGTTTTAGCTCGTGGACTTAGTACTCGTGTTTTTGTTTGTTTTGAACACAGAGAATAACTGAACAAGCTGGAGTTGTTCTCACACTTGATCCAAAACCAATAGAGGTTACTCTCATTTTTCATCATTTTCAATCCAAACTCTTCGCTTATGAACATATTGTTTCGTATAATCACTTTCTTTTCTTCTTTTTGCGACTCTTTTAGGGAGATTGGAATGGTGCTGGATGCCACACTAACTACAGGTACTCTATATTTTTGTTGCTCTCAATTACAGTTTTATAGTATTAGTACTTAAGTTGTTGCAATTATGCAATGAGCAGCACGAAGAGCATGCGCGAGGAAGGAGGATACGAGCTGATAAAGAAAGCAATTTTGAACCTCTCACTTCGACACAAAGAGCACATTAGTGCTTATGGGGAAGGAAACGAGCGAAGATTGACAGGAAAGCACGAGACAGCGAGCATTGACTCGTTTTCTTGGGTATGTACTTTATGCAGCAAAACAAGTTCCAATTCAAAGAACATTCTGTCCTTTTTTCTGATATAATAGTTGTTACTCGCAGGGAGTGGCTAATCGCGGTTGCTCTATTCGTGTGGGGCGTGACACTGAGAAACAAGGCAAAGGTGTGCACAACTTTTCATCAATAATCTACACATTTACAAAAACTGAATTTGTTTTAACATTGTTGTTTTGTGGGTACTATGTTTGTTCAGGTTATCTTGAAGACCGACGTCCGGCTTCAAACATGGATCCCTATGTTGTGACAGCATTGCTGGCTGAGACTACAATTCTGTGGGAACCAACTCTGGAGGCTGAAGCTCTCGCGGCGCAGAAACTGGCACTCAATGTTTGATACAATCATTGGAACTCAGAAGTGTAGAATTTTGGGTCTGCCCTGCTGTTGTATTTGTTTTCAGAAGCTAAAAATAATTAGATTTTCTTGTAAATAGAGAGGCAAATGATTGGTTATGTTCATGGCTGAGACCATTGAGAACTAGCTTCCAAAAGGAAAAGACATTGTGTAGCCATTGCCTGCAAATTGATTATTCCAAGTGTTTCGTTGTCTTGTTTCTCGAGCATTTCATTTTTCGTGATCTATGGTATATTCAAACGGCAATGTTCGTTTGCTATAATCATAACATTGTGCTAAACATCCATTTCTTAGCCTATTCACTGAAATGGTTCCCAAATCTTCGGTTCTATCAGTACTAGCCTTAGCTTTCTCCTATGTTGTTAGCTCCTTCGAGCTCAATTATCCGGCTGTTTTCAACTTTGGTGATTCAAATTCAGACACTGGAGGTCTTGCAGCAGGAATTGGTTTCCATCTCGGGAAGCCTTATGGACAAACCTTCTTCCACGAACCATTTGGCCGGTTCTGTGATGGTCGATTGATCATAGATTTTCTGAGTAATCTCCTATCGCCATATGTTTAAATGTGAATGTTTTGTAATGCTCGAAGATTGTATGATCAATCTTTACTCACATTTACGCCTATACGCTGCAGTGGAGGACGCGATGGAGCTGCCATTTCTCAATCCATATTTGGATTCTGTTGGTGCCCCGAGCTTCCACAGAGGGTGCAACTTCGCGACAGCAGGATCTACTATACTTCTTGAAAGTGGAAGCTACGAGAAGGGAGTAAGCCCTTTTGCTCTAGAGATTCAGTTGGCTCAGTTTATCCGATTCAAGACTCGGGTTCTTGAATTGCTAGCCAAAGGTAGTATATATCAGCATATATAAATGCTAAGCTATATGCTGACATGGGTTCTGTGTATCTGATATAACTAGATCATAAACTAGGCGCGTTCCTCCCCCGGGAAGACTATTTCGAGCAAGGCTTGTACACGTTCGATGTGGGCCAGAACGATCTTGATCTTGCACTTTCTTCGAAAACCGAGGAAGAGACATATGCTCTCATTCCAGCTATCTTATCAGTATTTCAAGAAGTGCTAGAGGTCGTGTTCTTCGTTTTGTTTCCTCTTAAACGCGCGCAAAGGCCTCAGAGCCGATTCACTCATCAATGCTTGCACTTTCTTTTCGTTTTCTTGTTTCAGATATTATACAGGGTAGGAGCAAGAAATTTTTGGATTCATAACACTGGTCCACTTGGATGCTTACCTAGCATTATCGCAACAAATGGCAACGACCTATCAAAGCTCGACGCGTTGGGATGTGTGAGCTCACACAACTATGCTGCTCAGCAGTTCAATAGAGGACTCAATGGTCTGTGCACAAAGTTTAAGGCACAGTTTCCTGATGTTCATGTCACATACGCTGATATTTTCTCCGCAAAGTTGAACCTTATTGCAAACTATTCTCAATATGGTAAAATTTGCAAACATATTTCAACTGTTTGTAACTTTGTATCAGTTTTGTTTAATCGAATCCTCCGAAAATACGCGGGTTTTCAGGATTCAAACAACCTCTAGCAGCTTGCTGTGGATTCGGAGGGCCGCCTTTGAATTTTGACAATCGGATAAGTTGTGGCCAAACCAAGAAGCTTAATGGTAGTGAAGTGACTGCAAGTGCATGCAAAAACACTAGTGAGTCTATAAATTGGGATGGTGTTCATTATACAGAAGCTGCCAACAGATATGTTACTGCTCAGATACTGGCAGGAATCAAAAGAAACTCTTCTCTGTGAACTTGGAACAAGTTTCTAAGTATATGGTACCAAAATGCATTGTAATAAGGTGTACCAGTTCCTACATGGAACAAGTTTCTTATTTGCCAATTGCCAGATCTTTGTATTTGTATTTGTATTATAAGTGTTAGAGTATAGAATTAATATTGTGCCTTCAACTATTAGCTTAAACTTTTAGTTGAGATGATCATTTACATGGCACCAGAGCTGGTTTTGATCCAGATTTGGCCCGAAAGTGGCCCGTTCGTGTGGAAGATAAATGCCTATTAATAAGCTTGATCTTTTAGCAGTGGAAGCCCAAACCATTATATGTGCTCATTATTGAAATTTAATATGGTATCAGAGCTGGATTTGATCCAAACTTGGCCCGAAGATGGCCCGTTTATATTGCCTCCCCTTGTGGTTTCCGGCTCGCTTGCAGACGGATATGCCTGCAGTGGCCCACGTGTGGAAGAGAAATGCCTACACGTGAGGGGGAGTGCCAATTTAGAAGCCCCGATTGTGCACGTGTCGAGCCCACCGATGAAAGAAAAATGTGAGGCTCGCACGTGAGGGGAGTGTTAAAGTGGGTGATGTGTCCCACATCGGATAAATATAAAGTGAAGTGGCTACACATATAATAGTGCAAGTGAAACCCTACTAACAAAGTTGACTTTTTAGCAGTGGAAGCCCAAGCTATTATACGTACCCTAATATTAAAATTTAACAATAAGCATGATTCCCACAAAAAATCATGAAATAAACTGACCAATCCTTAGTCGTTTTCATTACAGAGTTGATCACATTTTCTTATTTTTGCTTTGTTTCTACTTTCAAGACACTCACATCTCACCAAACTCCATTGTTGCTTTTGATCCACTTTAAGGTTCTTGAAAACACCACATGTTCTTCAATCCACATTCACTTGCTATGGCTTCACAAATCTCCTTTTTATCGGTCCTAGCCTTAGTTTTCGCCTATCTTCTTCGCGCCATTGGGTCCTCGGATCTCAGTTATCCAGCAGTTTTCAACTTTGGGGACTCGAATTCGGATACCGGAGGTCTTGCAGCAGGAATTGCATTTCCTGTGGGACAACCCAACGGACAAACCTTCTTCCTCAAGCCATCTGGGAGGTTCTGCGACGGGCGATTGATCATTGATTTTCTGAGTAATGTATTGTTGTTTGATTGTATTTTCCATAGCTGATTGACAAAAAAATAGGCTAATCCGTAGCTGATCAGATACGGATGACACCCTGTAGCTAAATCCGTAGCTGATCACTTTTTCTCTTGTAGAGTAATTTGGTGTGGTTCTAAGTTTTGACATGGTTGATTGTTTGTGTATGGTGTAGTGGATGCAATGAAACTTCCATTTTTGAGTCCATATTTGGAGTCTGTTGGTGCACCAACGTTCCACACAGGATGTAACTTTGCAACTGGTGGATCCACTGCACTTCCTGCCACTTTTTATTCTTCGAGTCCTTTTTCGCTGGATCTTCAGGTGGCTCAGTTCGTCAGGTTCAAGACTCAGGTTCTTGAATTGCTCGCAAAAGGTATATATATGAAATATGATCGGTAATGATGCGATATTATTTCTCTATTTGATACGAAACTGTTTGTTGATGTCGTACAACAGTGTTTATAAATCTAAAGGTTTAATGTATTTTAGTTCGTACTTAAAAGTTTGTCTAAAAACTTGTTTCACTTCAGACTCTTGTTCCCTTCGATTCGTACTTGGGTTTAGCATAATAAATTTGCAATATTTTTTAACTATGCCCATAAGGTATTTATATGAGAAGCTGTTGATAGAAAGTATTAAGAAAGTGCAATATATGTAATTAAGAATATTCTAAATACATCAAATCTAGACAAGTGTGGTCCAATTAAGTCATAGAACGGGTAGTGTGCGAGAAGGGTTTATTGTCGCCCTTGTTGATTTCGGTCAAATCACCAAAAATCGGTCAAATTTGAGCCAAACAAAAGAAGAAATCAAGGTTACCAGAAAAAAATCACAATTGCGTGTGAATGTGTTTTTTACCTCAACTTTAAACGTATTTATAGGAGAATATATTGATGAAGTACTTAGGAAGTGTAATGTAATTAAAGACATTTTAAATACGTTGAATATGCACATGTGTGGTTCAATTCGATTCTAGACTGGATTGTGTGGATCATGAGTCGGGTTTTAGAGACCCAATATTTTGTGTATCATCAGTACAATTTTACGAAAATTTGGTTATGTTCTTGATCTTGAAATCAACTACTGATTCAAGTTCTTGGATTTCCTATCAGACAAGAAACTGCAAAAGTACCTTCCTCTAGAGGACTATTTCAAGAAAGGACTTTACATGTTCGATATTGGCCAGAATGATCTTGACGGCGCATTCTATTCAGAAACCGAGGATCAAGTTCTTGCTTTCGTACCAACCATTTTATCCGAAATTGAATCCGCCTTAAAGGTCTTGTTCTTTTTTCCCTCGGTTCCCGATTTTTTGAACTGAGGACTTAACCGTTTAAGTTTCTTGCGAGTTTCAGAGATTGTACCGAGAAGGCGCAAGAAAATTCTGGGTTCACAACACTGGTCCTCTTGGATGCTTACCAAGAATCATAGCAAAATATGGGAAAGACCCATCACAGGTTGACCAAAATGGATGTGTGAGTTCACACAACAAAGCTGCAAAGCAATTCAATGTGGAGCTCCATGATTTGTGCACTAAGTTTATACAACAGTTTCCTGATGCTATTGTCACTTTTGTGGACATTTTCTCAGTCAAATCCAACCTCATCTCCAATTTTTCTCAGTATGGTAAGAACTACAAACCCTTTTTCAAGTAAACCACTAGTTTAATGCAGTTCGGGGCTCAGTCACAGACTCACAGTTAAGGCTACTCGTCCTACCTATAAGTGTGTTTAGTAGGAATCGAACTTGAGAGTTTTTCTCATAATCTTAGTTTGCGTTGTCAACTGAATCACAACTCTTAGTGAATTACAAACGTTAAAATTTAGATCTTGTTCTTTTTTCCCCTCGTATTTTCTCTTTTTGTCTTTCTGTTCTAATCCACATATTACTAACTCTCATTTTCATTGTTATCATAATTATTTTTCTTCTTCGTAATCTTCTCACGTTAATTTAGCATGAACAACTTGTCTATAACAATAGCATACAAAACAAAAAATTAAACAATCCAAAAAATCAGAACTTTGATGTCAAAATTTATTAAAATTTGAGTTATTAAACATTTGAATCTTCATAAATGTGTAAAACTAAATTTCGTTCAGTTTAATGTTTAAAATTTCTCAAAAGCAAGAATAAGAACTAGTTCTAACAACAAATGTAAGTCCAATGAGTGCATTACTAGTTGTTTTTATATATATAAAAGAGAACAACATAAAATATGTTTAGTTCGTGTCGTGATCATCGTGGTCCAAATTGCTAGCTCTAATCAAGAGTCGTGTATTGAATTTTGGTATTAGGTTTCAAGCAAAATGTAGCAGCTTGTTGTGGCTATGGTGGGTTGCCATTAAACTTTGACAACAGGATTGCTTGTGGAGAGACCAAGTACTTGAATGGCACTTTGGTGAGTGCAAAACCATGCACCAACACAACTGAGTATGTGAACTGGGATGGAAACCACTACACTGAATCTGCAAACCAATTTGTTTCTGCTCAGATTCTCTCAGGGAATTTTTCTGAAAATCTTGTGGACACAACATTTCTAGAAAGATCCATTTCATTTCAAACAGAAACAGGAAAAGAAACAGAAACATGGTACTAACTTGTAATAGTAACTCCAGATGCTTCTTTTTGTATCTATATATGTACCAAAGTTCTTAATAATTGTTCTTGATATTTACGTATCAAGTTTTTTTTTTCATGAAAAATGCATTATGTTGTCTTTGTTAATTCTGTTACCAAAAATTTTATTTTATTTTTAACGAATGAGAAAAATAATTTATTTATTCAAATTAAGCTATAGCAAATACAATGCAAAACTGATGGCTTGAAGATCAATCCATCCATATAAGTCTGAGTAGGAGGTCAATGACCTTACTAACTTCTAGGTCACTCGATTCGCATACCAAACCACAAACAAAAACTCAATACTACCTAATCGAGCTACAATTGTTAAAACATCATGAAAAATCAAGTTGTAGACATTGGAATTATACATATCAACATGAATAAGCAAGTCGGAGGCATGAAAATCCTTCCCGTCCACCTAAAGATGGCAAACAACTGAGAACGTGCACGTGAAACTTAAGACGACCGCGTGAAAGTTGTTGTCGACTGCCCCTCACCATGAACGAGTTTATCATCTGATTTAGCAGCAAACTCGAAGGTTGATCTGAGGGCTCCAATCGAACAACCACCTTCCAGCCACCTTCTCTTTTCTTCCAACTGCCACAAACCTCCATTATCTATGTGCAAACATCAATAGAAAAACTCATGGCAAACCTACGCCACTGATCCACAAACCCAACAACACTTTAACTTGTTATTAAACGATTACTCAATATTCAAACAAGAGAGACCACAATTAGTTATTTGTCACATAAAAAAACTATCACCGCTTTAAAAATCAGGCGCAGCTATACAAAACCTCTACCCGAATCTCAATACGACAAATGAAATTGTAAGTGTGTATTAATCATTTTTTAAGAAAACAAATAAAATTAATTTTGACTCAGTCAACTTAAACTTTGTCTAATGACACATCATAAAAGAACACATTTGAACACATCAGTTTATTCTACTCCGACAAAAACAATAACTCATGACTCGTGATCAGAACTCAGTTAAAAAATACTGTATTTTTTATTTTATTTTAAATGCGGATATAATTATGTACACGTATTCACATAGATTTGTGTCTCTTTTCGTGGGGCCCACTCTATCATAGAAAATAAAATAGTGTGCGGGCAAGAACACGCAACAAAACCTGTAACCTTTCACTCTCCTTCACTCCACTTCTCGTATCCGATTCTTTGTCTACCTCTCTCTCTCACTCATCGATCTTCCAAACAAAAAAACAAAATAAAAAAATATAAACTTTTTAATTTCCCGGGAAAATTACCTTCCACTGACAGATCATTCTGATTTTCTCGCACTTTCTTTTCCCCGAATAAACCCTCAGCTCCCGTCGCTCTAAAAAAACCCTAATTCCTCTGTTTCCGTTTTCAATCGATGGAGATTTCTGTTCACCGAGCTTGATTCGGTGCCGTTTTAGGGTTTCGAGGATGCTTCCATGGGGCGGGCTCGGTTGCTGCCTCAGCGCAGCTGCGCTATATCTCCTTGGCAGGAGTAGCGGCAGGTTTAATCTTCAATCACTCTAGAGTGGAGTGGAGTGAGCGAAAATTTGGGAAAATTTGGTATTTGGTGATTTTTGATTCGATTTTGTGTTTTGATCTTTGGTGCAGAGATGCTGGGGCTCTCAAGACTGTCACGCGTGTTGATCAGCTGAAGGAATTGGGTAAAGTTTATTTTTTGAACTTTTTTGTTTTTGTACAGTTTGTAGATTGAATGAAAAAATGGAACTTTATATTCACATTGTGTATTGGCTAATTAAATGTGATTGTCCTGTTTTCTGTTTGAACTTTGTGATCCCCTTGTAATGGTTGCTTGCATGGAAGTGTACTATGAGATCATTGGGTCTTCATCATTTGGGATTATCATTCCTAAGCACACCGGGTTTATGCTAATGACTTTCATATATGTTAGTAGTAAACAGCTCTAACACCCTTGATATCCATTATTATTTTGATATATGGGAATGCGTGTGAGTGTGTGTGACTAATGTCAGTTCAAGTCCATAAAATCCCTGCGGTGAATATGCTCTTAAGTGCACACCTTTGAGGAATTTGGTGAAAATTGAACTTACTGAGTTGTTGTTTGTTGACATTAGATCCTATTAGATATGTCCCAAAATGAGGTGATTTGTATTCTTTCAACTTTCAGCATTGTTACTCGAAAAAGAATGTAAAGTTTTGCCCTTGGTTGTTGCGGTTTCTGGAAGAGTTGGCTCTGAAAAACCGATCAGTTGCGAGTACAGTGGTCTGCGAGGTGTAATAGTGGAGCAAACGGTATGTAAATGCATCATTTCAAAGAGAGTTAGCAAAATTACACTTATCATTTACATCATTTATTTAATTTTTAAAAACGCTGATATCTATGTTGATATGTTCTTCAGGCGGAACAACATTTTTTGAAGCACAATGATGCCGGTTCATGGATACAAGATTCTGCCTTAATGCTATCTATGAGCAAGGAAGTTCCCTGGTATTTGGTGAGAAATGACTTGAGGTTTTGTCATTTTAATTGTTCATCTCCATTTTTAGTTGTTGGATTCAGTATGTTGTTATCGTAGTAAAAATGAAGTTGTAAAGTACATAATATCTTTATTTTAAAACAAAGGGTTGAGTAGTTTCATTGATTGGTGATTTGCTTGGTTCCTAAATATTAGGATGATGGGACTGGTCGCGTGGATGTAATGGGAGCTCAGGGGGCCACAGGATTTGCGCTGACAGTTGGAAGTGAAGTTTTTGAGGAGTCTGGGCGATCCCTAGTCCGTGGAACCTTAGAATATCTCCAAGGCCTTAAGGTTCATTTCATTTTATAATTTGTCCATTTCTTAAGAACAACATTGTCAGGTCTATCTCAGATAATTGCAGTTTTGCCGTAATAGATGCTTGGAGTAAAGCGAATTGAACGAGTACTTCCAACAGGTGCATCTTTGACTGTTGTTGGCGAGGTATGTTATATTTAAGCTAATCAGAACTCTACACTAGTTTATTTTTCTTTCTTGAATATTGGCATGTTCAGATTACTGGGTTTTTATATGTTTGTATAATATTGAGTGTAAAAAGCTGATTGCTTAAGACAGATTGATTGGTTTCTTAGATCATAGATGCATATTGAGCTTTCTTTGTTGTGGCAAGCATTAAGCATCTTTCTTTTTTAGAATGATGATTAATAGGGAATTATCAGGATGGGAAGAGGGAATTAATTGGACAGTACAGCGTTTAGAGGGAAATTCTACTAGTGTTTGTTGCATTATACATCTCATTAAAGTAAACCCATTGAATATGTTATATGGCCATACATGATTGACTCAAGTATCCAAGGTTTCCTTTGTCATTTATTTGCAGTTTTCTGTAACTGTTTGCCAAATTTATACAGGCTGTCAAAGATGACATTGGAACAATACGGATCCAGCGACCCCATAAAGGGCCATTTTATGTCTCTCCGAGAACTCTTGACCAACTTATTGCAAACCTTGGGAAGTGGGCAAGGTTGTTTATTTTATTATTATACAGAAAACTTTTGTACAGATGATACATTCATCATCTTTTTCTTATGTGTAGATAACAATGATGTTCTCTTTTTCAGGTGGTATAAATATGCCTCTGCTGGCTTGACTGTTCTTGGTGTATATTTGATTGCTAAGCATGTGGTCCAATATGTCATGGAAAGAAAACGCCGCTGGGAGTTGCAGAAAAGGTATGGTACTGACTAATGATAAATGTCGTTTTTTGGGGACCAAAATGGTGTATTTGGTGCTGTCTCTTTTGAAAACAAGGCACCTTTTCTACTGGAAGTCGTTTGTGCTTGCCGCCATACATTTGTCATTCTTATTTTCTGTGGAGAATAATGGAGCTTTAATACTTTAAGCCTTGTGTGTGCAGGGTTCTTGATGCTGCTGCTGCAAGATCTGGGGAAGATGGTGAAGGTATATTGCTGGGTGTCTTCTTTATCTCATATTGTTTTCGGAATTTGCTTGGATTCATTATTATTATTATTTTTTTTTTTTAAATCCATTCGTTCTCAGATTCAAGTGGAAAACCTAACAGCGAATCAGATGGTACAAAGAGAGACCGCCAAATGCCAGATCTATGCGTGATATGCCTTGAGCAGGAGTACAATGCTGTTTTTGTCCCGTAAGAACACTGACAATATCTTGCTTCATATATTAAAATGTCACTATAATTTTGAACACCGCTATTGTATATATTTTCATCCCATAAAAGTTCAGTTCACAAATGTTGCAGCTATATTAGCAAGTGCATGCAACCTACTATTAGTATATGCATGCAAATGTCTTAATGCCTGAAGAAATTTATACTTTTAATTTCTTTCGTGTCAAATTTAATTTCAAAGAAGCCTAAGAAGGTAGCCTCGACTTATATCTTTTAATTAGTGCCTGGGTAGGTCAATATAAAACTTTGACGTTGGCTCAATTTCAAAGTTCACTTTCTATCAGTCTGGCATGTATGATTGTTAGGTTGCGTAGAAAACAGCTTTATGAGTGCCCTTATTATCTAGATATAAGTAGCCTTATTTTCAACATATTGTCCAATTTTGTTGCGTATGTCTTAGTTGGCGTTTGACTTATTTGGCATTCAAATTGAACAAAAGGTGTGCTGTTTACCATTTTCAGGTGTGGTCATATGTGCTGTTGTGTAACTTGCTCTTCGCACTTGACCAACTGTCCTCTTTGTCGGCGACGATTTGAGCAGATAGTGAAGACCTACCGTCATTAAAGTTACGCTTCAGGATTCATTGCCAACTGTACCGTCTGAAAACACATCTGATTTTGCAGATCTCAATTTTCTGAGTACTGAGATTTCAAAGTTCAAATCCACTTCGCTAGATCCGGGCAGTGCAACTTCCCAACTCTGTAAATTTCTTACCTGCCCAATCTCAAGAAGTGTTGCTTGAAGTCCATGTGTTTTCTAAATTAAGACTCTCACTATGGTTCACTTTTGGTAAATCTCAGTTTTAAGATATTCATCTGAAATTGTAAATGAAATGATAGAGGCAACAATTATTTTTGTAAATTGACATTATTTGCTGCATTTTTTATATGGAATCATCTTTTGCTTCTGTTCTTGTTTGGCTTCATTTGTGTCATCTTCTTATCACCTTGCCCATGAAAAAAAGAGTTCCAATGATTTAAATCTGTCAATGCCTAAATATTAGCTCTTGGTACATTTGATTTGACTGTGTAGCATGATCCAACACAACACGTATAGTAATCATGTTGAACAATTTAACATGTACCCAACACGTATATGAACACAATGTGATCACGACAAGGTAAACACGGTAACTAAATGTGATGTGTTGACACGCCATGATTGACAAGATCACGACCCAACATGTTTGGCGCATTCCTAGGATTAGTTTACAATTATACTCTAATGTGGGCGTGTCGTGCGTGCGTGCTTTGGATGCTCAACACAAACACGACTAATTACAAAATGTGTGAGACCAAACACGCTACTTTCGTGTCATTTGTCGTGTTACAACACGATTCACCAGCTCTACATTAAATTAAGACCTCTATTTCCATATTTATCCAACAACTTCAAAGACTTTGGATCAATTCAAAATATAGGCAAGAGGGCAAGAAGGTATCAAGTTAGGTTGCTATACACTAAGAGCTAAAACAAAGACTCACTAAACCAATAGTTAAGCCATAATTAACCCAAGAATCTCATCTTTAAGCCATAATTAATTACTTAGAACAAACTGTCTCTCAATGTTTATATTATAAACATCAGAGATCGAATATGGAGGCGAAGATTATCTCCGATTAATCAGTATATTCGGCTATTCGTGCAACTCGTTTTCGTTTCTTAATCCAACACGCATTGCCTAATCATACATTTCAATTCCCTCTGGAAGCAAAATTGCCAAGTTTGTGTGCAACAGCTAATAATTATATAATCTGTAAAACCAGTTATTCTTGTCAGATTCTGGTTTTTCAAGAAATGAAGGGCTAGAAAAGTAGGAATATGATCCCAAACACATTAAATCAGTAGGAAAAAACCAGTAAAGTTGCTCTCTTTTTTGACAAAAAAATACGAATCTTAGCCAAAATTGCTCCTCAGTTTCTTCCCACTTTACTTGCCTTTCACACAATGATCATATCATCACTTGTCTTGTTCATGATCTCATTTTCTTCTTGGAAATTGCTTCTATAAAACCCAATTCATCATTCATTAAGAAGCATCAATCTTGGTTCTTGGTTCTTGATTCTTGTTTCTTCTTGAAAATTGCTTCTATAAAAAACCCATTTCACCATTCATCAAGAAGCACCAATCCTGGTTCTTGGTTCTTGATTCTTGGCTGTATCTTGCTCATATCTTCCAAGAACCAACCAAAGCACCTTTTCTTGAAAATCACTTCTCTGTCATGGAAAAGAACAGCAAGAGAAGATCAAGATCCATGTGTGAGAGACTCTTCAGAGCAATCAAGGTTAGTCCAAGTTTTCGAAAATTTGGCCAAATCTCAAACACTAATCTTGACAAACCAGCTGCTCCAAAACTACACTCCAAGCCAGTAGAGTTGGTGCTTGAAGGCTCTCCAATTAGTACACCAGATCAAAATGGCAAGATCAGGAACAAGATTGTTGCACCAGCAAAGGCCAAAGCTCATGATATGGCACAGATTGTGCCTGGAAAAGACGATTTTGTAGCAAAATATGGGCCAACAGAGAATGTGATTAGTACTGATGATATCAATGAGAGGTTCACTGAGTTCATTAACCGCGCGAAGCTAAAGATCAGAACTGTGTCAAATGCTGGAACTGAGAGCAATATTGTTACGGCAAGATCAGATAGTGTTAATGACAAAGCTTTCGATTATATTAATCGCGCGAAAATGAGGATCAGAACAACATCATCTAATCTTGGCAAATATAATGTGTATGAGAAATGAGTCTAAAGGGTTGGTTGGTTTTGATTTGTTGGTGTTTCTGCATATATAATGAATCATTGTAAGTTATGTGTTTAAGGCTGGTTTTATTGGTTGGTTTGTGTTCTTCATGAAAAGTATCAGATTTTGGGTTCTTTTATGTGTTTTTTTTGTGTATTTGTTGATTACTTCATTGTAATATCAAACCTTGTTTAGGGTTTGGATTATTTGTTCAAATTTTCTTTTGAAATTAATCAAATATACTATATTATTGTTTGTTATTGATGCTTCGTGAATTTATCTAATGACTAAAAGCGAATATTCAATTCATTTCTCATTATTTAAACTGAAACACAAGATCTACCCCGAGAAATTTCTACGTTAACGACTTATTTTAAGGAACTCAAGCCAATATTTTAGTGTTTAGTTCGTATTTTTATATATAAACAAAAAAAGGTGTCATCATTTGTCAAGATTCTTCTGAAATTTTTTATTTGTTTCTAATATTTTATGTTTCTTAACTTTTATACTTTTATTACTTGATTGCATATTTTTTAGGGAAAAAATAAGTTACTTTCGAGGGCTGTTTCGGTTGTGGAAAAGATTGTATTCATTAACATAAGCTTAGGAAGTGAATTTTTATTTAGGATTTATTTACCCATAATTCCTTGACAAATTGAAATGCCGGTAGTTTCACATTTTTTTTTTATAGGGAAACTGAAAACAACTTTATTCAGTATTCAAATCAGCATATAACAGACTCGTGATTGGTACAGAAAATTCGTTTCCCACCCCCCCAATAGGGCCTGTTTTAGACACAGACGATCTCGCTAAAGCATTAGCAACGCTATTAGCTGACCTCCCAACATAAGCAAACTGTAAACAATCAAAATAAAGCATCAGACTCAACTACAACCGATCGCCACCCTTTCGCTATGATCCAACTCAGGGCTTCCTTAATTGTCAGAACTTCTGCATGGATTGGATTTAAGGAACACGTCCAACCTTCACGACCTCCAGCATGCGCCCGTGTGGTCCCGGACCACCCAACCTCCTCCCGCCCTGTTATCTTCTCATTATATATCATTTGTTTAATTGCAAGTAATGATATTAAGGAAACAATTAATTTTGGTTCATATCAGATCGGATTTGTCTTACAAAAACATAGATTGGATCGAATAAGATTGGACAATTCACCCATTTTACATTAAAATTTGTAAATTTGATTTGATCTTAACTCTTTTCGGAACAAATTTAAATCACTTTTAAACAATATGAATCCTAAAGATTTATCTAAAATTTGAATTGTCACATCTACTGAGAGGTTAATCAAGCGGGGATTTGGATTGTTGGCGATGGCTTTGCCTCCTCTAATCAGATTTGTTTTGGCGGTATCAATTATTCCTTTCAGTCTTGTTAGAATTTTAGCCCGTGATAAGTCAGATCTTCAGACTCTTCGTCAGAACGATATCATTTTTTTTCAACTTAATTTTGTAATACTTTTCGTTCTACTTACAAGTAGGGGTCTCTGCCACACTCCCGATATAAATTTAAAACTTACATACCTTAATTAAACAATCAAAACTCTCAAACATAGTTTTTTTTTTTCGAAATGAACATTCTAATAAAGTTAAATGAACACAATAATTACAAATTTATAATAACTAACATATCCTGAATTACTTATAATTCATTAAAATTTCTTAAACGAACGCTACTAGTTTAATCTTTGTAATTCAAGAGAAAAATATTGGATAGAAATCAGAAATGTGTATTATTAACAAGTGGGCCTTTAGGCCCCATTTTGGCGAGCCATTCAGAAACAAATGGGCCCATTAAAAATTAGGCCCAAACTAAAACAAAAGTTATGATGGCCCATTTGTTGATTGTTTTGTGAAGTTCATGGAAAATGTGGTGGTTAATTAAATACTAATGGACCCATTTACAGCTAGCCAATTTGGAATTCAATGATCATGTTAAGCAGTCTCTAAACAACACTATCTCCCAACAACCCTCAAATCATTTGTTCTTTGAAATTAAATATATATATATATATATATATATATTATT
>JAYMTF010000100.1:0-54090 GCA_036897485.1 Pelargonium nanum
CGAGTCATTGTTGACCCGATTATCTATTTAAATGACCTTGAATTAGAGTTTTTTTTTCTTAAAATGACAAGTATACCCTTAAAAGCGTTTGATAATAAACGGGTCAAATGACACGATAAGGACGCGTTTAATTAAATGGGTTACGCGAGTTACGTGGGTTCAACACGAACGCGATACGATTATTAAACAGGTCGAAAAATTAGACACGAACAAGACACGAACCTGTTTAAGCTGAACCCAAACCCGTTTAACTTCGCATCGTGTTCGTGTCGTGTCACGAGTTACGACCCAAATTGCTAGCCTTACTGGTGGTGTATGACGGAAACGATCCCATGCGAACAATCCCCATGATGCACACCCACCAAGGTCAACCCACGTCGTATCTTTTTCATAGCAGGTCGCACGTGACGGGAAATAAAAAAATGAAAATGATTGGGTTTATGATTTCGTCATGCATTCGAAGAGTAGTAGGTTTATCGTATCGGCGACGATGATGATAAGCCTCTTTCTCCGATTTTATAATAATGATCCAGACACTAAAAAATTGCCAGATCCCAACTCAAGCACCGTCCCATATTTTGTTATTTTCCATTTTGCCCTTCTCCTCTGTCTCTTCTACTTCTCAAGACACTGTCAAGCGACAATTTGATTCATGCTTCGGGACTTGCCTTGTCGTGTAAGTACCTAATTTAATTTAATTATTGCATCTAAAAGTGAGATATTTAGCGGAAATGGCGACATTGACTATTTACTGCTGTTGAATTATTAGGTTTGGCTTTTATATTGCTGTGAAATGGTCCCTTCTTTTAGCTTGTTTGCTAGATTCAATTCTGGGTTTGGGTCTCCGGATCCCAAGTTCAACTGGGATTTTGCTGTTCTAGTCTGTTCTTTGTTTGGTTGCTGAGAAAGGTACAGTTTTTGTGTTTTTAGAGTGAGATTTAAGAATATGTTGATTCGATCTTTTTTTTGTGTTTTGTTGTTTGTTTTGGCTTTAATTGGGGGAAATTGTCTTGAATTCTCTGAAATCTTGATTTTCTCTTTTGTTTTCCTGCCATTTCTGGTCAACCATCAAGTTTATTTTATTTTATTTTTGTAAAAGTGTTGCAACTTTTGTTGCTCTCGAAAAGTGGGGTTTTGTTTATTGTAATCAAAATATTCGAATTGTGAGCAGAAAAGTCCACAGTGCAAATGTTAGAAAATTCAGCTTAAGATTAGAAAACTGAAACTACCCTTGTGTTTTGGAACAGATAGCATCAATCTGGCTAGGGATTGATGCCGGAGGAAATTGGTAAGATTAGTAGGAGCGTAGTTGGTTGAAATTGAATTGCTGAGATATCCGGAAGATGGGATCATTCAAGGGGCATGCACTACCGGGGACATTGTTTCTCCTTGTTGGAGTGTGGCACATATGGAGCTCTGTCATGCGGTATGTCTCTAACCCCAAGTCCTTTCGGGTCCGGGTTTGGAGCCCTGTACCCGGTTTCAATGGCAGGCTCAGATACTTGGAGCTTTACCTTGTAGCAGTTGGTGCTTTTATTGATATGTGCATCGAGCTTCTGTATTCAACACACCTCAAGTTCTTTGTGAATGGTGTATTAAATCCCTCCCACATGAATGATTTTGAGCATTCGGGAATGCTTCTCATGTTCTTTGTCTTTGGGGTCATCGCACTGCTTTCAGAAAAAACAAGGTTAGTCATAGCCTTTTTCTTAATCTTATTGGCCTAGAAAATGTTGGAATGGAAAAAAAAAAAGGATTTTGGATCTTATATTTTTCATTGCTTGGATCTGGCGAACTGTTTTTGATATAGTTTTGGATTACTCTTTTCTTTCTTTCTTTCTTTTCGCATTGCTTGGGATTCTCTTTCTGTGATAGCTGTTTAAATTTCCTATTTCTTTTTTGTCCCTCTGTTTTCTTGGAAAGCTAACGGAGATGTAGTTATTTAATTAAAAATACTGATGGTAATGGAATCCGGTTCATTTTACAAAGCAGTTCATAAAGTATTAATTGCTTAGAAAGTGCCATCGAAGCATGCTTAGTAGATAAGATTTGTCTGCATTCAGAAAAAAAAGGTAGGAATTACGAGTAGAAATAAAAAACGCCAAGAAAAGGTAAATGGATAGAGGCTGTATGAAAATTGCCATTTTTCTTCCTATTGAAAGCTTTTGAAGGTTTATCTAGATCCTGTTCTGCATTCTTTCAAATATATATTGTTTTAATTTCTAGCTTTAAATGTATTATTCAATTGCACTTGTTCTGCCGTTTGTTTCTTAATTTGAACTTTATACAGTATTGGCTATTTGTTTTTAGAAAAAAAAAAAGATGTTTGAACTTTCCTATTTCAAAGTTCTTGTGGAACTAGGTTCTTTATTCCAGTAATGTAGTACTAATAAAGGCTTAAAATTCCAGTCAGGTTGAAGTTTTTTGTTTCAATAGTGATATTTTTATCAACACATATCCTTGAGCAAATTTTGACGCATCTAATTCTTTTTACTTCCATTCTTTAATATGACTTGGAGTTTAGCATTTGCTATTAAATAACCTAGTTTCTTGTGCTGTAATGAGGAGACAGTATCATTGCAATGCAACCTGTTAACCTATGCAATTTTCAAAAACAAAATCAACCCAATAAGTGGTGCTTAGTATGGAATAGTGAGCTAGTGTTTGAGTCCATTACTAACTCCACATAAAACTGTGCTACATCGCATTAGATGTCATCTGCTGTTGCCTGGAATCAATCCATGCATTCATTCAAGTATCATAAATACTCAGGGAAATCAATAGATTCAATACTTTTTGTTGAATGACAAATTGGAAAAGAAACTTGTCTTTGTACTTCAGGGAATTGTACTTTTGTTTGAATTACTTGTAAACTCATATGTCGGATGGTTCCTGAAGCTTGGGAGTCTGATTAGAGGCCTAATTTCATCAGTGCTACACCATTAATGATGTTTGCACTTGCATGTTCAAGGTTTCCCCAAGAGGGATATAGTAATGGAAATGTATCGAAGTAGAAATTTAGCACGTTTCACTTGCTGCATAATGTAAAACAGAGATTATAACCTGATAGATAGTATTCCCACCGAAGACTTTTATCTTGCATTTATTATGTGTTCCTTCAATTGTCTCACTTGGCTTTCTTCAACATCTTCTCTTGAAACACCACTTTGATTTAGACTTGTGTGCTTCTTGTTGAATTATGGTAAACTGTACATTTTAAAGAGCTCAACAAAGTTATAAAATAAAACAATATCATCTTCTTTTGTACTCTATCCTGTGTTTGTCATTAGTTGTTGTACAGTCTCACCCAATTAATTACCATGCAATTGAGATGTTTATTTTTTTCCTGCAAA
Source organism: Pelargonium nanum (assembly GCA_036897485.1). Taxonomy (NCBI): domain Eukaryota; kingdom Viridiplantae; phylum Streptophyta; class Magnoliopsida; order Geraniales; family Geraniaceae; genus Pelargonium; species Pelargonium nanum. The sequence continues at coordinate 3,354 of JAYMTF010000100.1, forward strand.
TATGGCTAATTGTTTTATTTTGATTTCCTTCTCAGCTTTCTTCCCCTGCCAGAAGGAGCTCTTAGTTTGATAGCTGCTACAGCGTTCTCTGCAGAGTATCTCCTATTCTACTTCCATTCAACGACCCATAAAGGCCTCGAGGGGTACTACCATCTTCTCCTCGTCCTTCTAATTGGTCTGTGCATACTATCCTCCATTACAGGAGCCCTCTTCCCTACCAGCCTCCCAATTGATTTATGTAGTGGTATTGCTATTACTCTCCAAGGACTTTGGTTTTATCAGACTGCCTTCACTCTCTATGGCCCTATGATGCCAGATGGTTGTCGGCTTAAGGTAGATGGAATCTCATGTCGTTCAGTAGATGATGAGGTTCGTGGCGAGTTGCTTGCGAACTTTCAGCTTTTCTCAATGGTCCTTGGCGTCCTCGTTGCAGTTGTCGGTTTGTATGGCTTTGCAGCTTCAAGATTTGGGCATTCTAGCCTAAGTAGGTTGAGTACTACTCAAGAGGGATTAGACTGGGACTAAACCAGGGTATGATTTCTTAATTTTTGTTCCATATATCTGGATACACTATTGAACATGAAATTGTTTTGTTGGTACAGAAGGTAATTGGAATATGAATATTCCTTTTTGAGTAGTGTTGCAATATTTTCACATGAGTTTAGTTTTAATAAAGAAAAGATTCACCCAATCTATTTAAAGATACAGTATCGAATTCACTCGCATAATTTGATTTTGAAAAGCTCCACAGCTAAATAAAGAGACAGAGACAACTGCATAGCAAAAATGATCCGATGAAGAGATCCAAGTTCATAACCAAAATACCAAATTCCAAACCATGGCGGGTTTTAACATTACATCTAAAATCATACATTACAGTTACATTGATGCTCATTGTGATTGAGAAGCAAGCTGTTGAAAAGATCTAGTTAGCTCCAACATGGATTATTTGTTTTTGTCAAAAACTCAAGCTAATATGGATATTTCACAAGTACAGAAGCCAGATTTATTCAGATTTTTGTTGTGATGTGTCAATAAAATAAGATTCTACAACCTCTTGACTGATGCAGATGATGTCCAGTCATTTCATCAGCAGACTTGTCTCAATATGGAACAATAGATTCTATAAGTTCTTGAAGTGGAGCTAGCTCCTTCTTGTCAATCAGCCCAAATTCCTGCACACCATAAATCAAATGACTATTGTGAGTGATCACCCTATTGGCCTATTCAACAATTTTGATGTGCTGCTAGTGCATGTGTTTTAAATATACAAAGTCGCTTACAGACAACAATTGGTCAATCAAAAAAAGGACAGCATTGGAAAAGATAAAAAGAGAGGAAAAAGTTGGAACTAGTGGGTCCAAAACCCTCATCAATTGAACTTACGGGTGCTTCTTGGTGCTACATTTAAAACACATTCACCAAACCACATGCATTTCACATTTCCCTTGGACATATATCTCCAAACACACACTATCTAGGACCACTTAATAAATTCTAGAAGGAACAAACTCCAGTTTGCTCATCCAATAATATACACATGTAGTAAGGTTTCATTCCAGAAATACACGTACAAAATGAATTATCCAATTATGTTGTGTCCATGTACTATCGACTTCTTTGGCAAAGACTATATCTAACAAAGAACTATTGTTTCAATACTAAAAAACCCCAACAAATTAATTAAATAATAGAGAGAGCAAATCTTACTTTCGACTAAGGAACGCTGATAAGAAATATACATGCTCAAATGCCATAAACAATGGGATATAGTGGAAACATCAGACATCGAGATTATAATAAAAAGGTGACTTACACAGGTAAATAATATAAAATGCTTGAAGCATGTATTTAGATGGGCTTCTTCCTTGAGGCTCACAATTTTCTGAAAGTGAGAATGATAAATGTGGGCATATACACGGAACAATCGTTTAAATATTGTCTTCACCACCTCCTTAAAGTTATTAGGAAAAGGCGCACCTACAAGTTTTAAGAAAAATGCAATTAGATAACATTAGTTGATATAATGAAAATACATATACAGATATACTGGCTACCACACTTGGAAAAACAATAAACATAAAACCAAATTCCAAGAAAGTAGTTCATTTTATTATAAGCAATTAAGTGGAAGAAAGATACTAATTTTATTACAAATATTACCAAGCTTTTGAGGAAATATGGATTCATCGTCAAGCTGACTCTCAATCCAGTCCATCAAATATTCAACATATTTAGGAGCAGACACCTCGATGGGTTTCTTGATTTGCACGCCATCAGCCCACCTGTACTCGTACCTGAAAATAGTATCTACATAAGCCTAGATTTATACACCTATACGAAAATACAGATTGGGGTTTACTTGATATAACTAGCAAGCCTATTGGTAATTAACACGATAATCAAAGAACTTGTTAAAAATAATATGGAAATGTAGTCAGTTATCTTTTATAAATACAAACTAGACAGAGATTCAAAGTTACAAAAAGCGGATATGCCTTGATTTATAGACTATAAATTAGTATGCAATTGCAACTAAAAGTACAAAGAGAACCAAAAGAATTATGAGGCGAATATGCTGGAGTTGGTATATCTACAAGCATAAAAGACGGACCATTGAACCAACGAAATGGTGCAAAGGCAGACCAAAACATGTGGAAATATTGATCATAAACATAATATTCCACAATTATACCATGACTATATCTGTGTTTCAATAATACAAGGGCAGATTTTCATTTCATTTTCACATTTTAGGTTTCGCTTCTCTTTTTGATCAAATGGCTAGGATACACAAGTTGGGTCATCCTCCTGGTATAAACCTGTCCCAATCTTAAGGAGTGCAAAATTCTATTTCAGGTCACTGCCCTAATTACAACCTCCAAGCATTCACAAACTAAGCTAGCCAGGGCCTCCCAAACATATGACAAAAATATTTTGAAAAAGAAATTAGAGATCTACCAATTTTACAAGAGAAGCAAACAAAGATAGAGCATCACTGCAATTCTATAAACAAATTAAAAAGGAGAAATCAGCAATAACATAATTATGCCATACTTGGGCCCCGCAGTCATTGTAGGACAGTTCTCAGGAGTACAAAACTCTGTGAGGGTACCATAGAGCAGATTCACCTGGTTGAAGAAATCCACAGCTGAAATTTAGAAATACAAAAACCATATTTCAGGTTTGAATTCTTACAAAATGAAGCAGTTAATAATAGGTGGAAACAGGCATTACTAATGAACAGAAATTAGCAGAGCAAATAAAGTTCAATACAATGATAAAAAAAAAAAAAAAGATGGCAAGGAAGCTCTAAATGATGCGATGAATTTTATTTCTGAGAGAGAGAGGGAGTACTGTTCACAGCAAGCCACTCATTCAAATCCTCCCCAGGAGGGAGTCTTACTGCTTCCCTCAGGTTCCCACTGCCAAGGGTGGCATCAATGTGTTTCCTAAGCTGCGCCCCCTGCAATAAAAAGAATGATTCGAGAAAGAATGGAGTACAATTAGTCCTATAGTCTGGCAATGGAACTCAAAATCTTTAACAATATGCCACTCGATTTAGATTCATGTCACGAAGCAAAACCTAATCACTAGTCAAACAAAGTGAACCAACCTTACTCCCTGATGGTGCACTTTTCTTCGGGCGAAATGTTCTTTGGTTTCTGTTTGCAAAAAAAATATATATATAATAATATTAGGAAGAATGCGTAAATGGAAGATGGTATCAATGTTTTGCAAGAAAGTGAAACCAAAAATATAGAATATTCAATTTATCTTCTGAACAGGAAGTACCGCAACAACTGCACATATGAGAGAGAGAGAGAGAGGTACTAACAGGTTCCTACTTTTCCCTTTAACTCTCCAACCAAACCATATATATGTTATCATAATCTATTGTGCTTAACTGATGAAAACTCGAAGTCACTACTACCCTAAATCTAGCTATTGCTTCACTTACCTTCAGTCCTTTATTCATTTTTACAATGATGATCATTTGAAAGGCTCTCACTCATTCTTATGGTTTATATCTCATCATACCACTACCCGTTTCTCCATATAAAGGACGTCTGAGATCTGGCTGCATATTTTTTTAGGGCCAACATCTCTACTCGCTTCAAAACAACGAAAACACGATAATAGATGGCACAGAACTTTAAATATAATCCATCAACTAGTAATATTCATTTTCCCTTTCAGTTAATAGCCAGATGCTTTATGCTACAGCCATCATATCCACGGATACGGAACGGCATGACGTAAGACAATAATTTGGATGAAATACCCTCCCCGTGTAGACAAACTTTTTCAAATGTAACCTCACAAGTTCAGATACTATCAGCAGATTATCACACACTCATTCACTGTGCATATTTAAGTTATCACTCTTCTACGCAAAAGGCTTTGCATTTCATAATTACCTTAACTTACAATTTATCTTATAACCTAGGTATCTGCCACATCTGTATCATTGTAGAAACCAACAAGCAACATCATCTATTGTTAGCACATGTTATATGATTATATGAAGTTACTGTAAATTTGTATTATTGATATGAATGAATTGTGTTAGCAACAATAAATTTCCTAATTTCACTAGCATGGTCCTAATTTTATTAAACTTCGAATTGAATCTTCACATTTATAATAGGTGGAGCTAGTTCCTTTGGAAATTTTCCTTATATTGTCTCTTCCATGTTTTAAGAAATTTCATCTTTCTAGATTAAGGACAACCTTAAGTACCTTCTATTACGTGTTTAAAATGCCACACTTCATAGCTTACTCTTCAACAAAACCAATGGAGAATACCAAATTGGAATGACGCTTTAACAAAAGGGAAACATTGTTCTTTCATAAGCTGTGGAACTAACGCAAGCCATACTCAACCTCTAGTTCCCTCACATAGAAGTGTTTGAAACAAGCTTTTGTTAATGCCATATACAATCAACCCCATACTTTAATGCCTAACATGTGCACATATTATTTTTTTTGAGTGCTTGAATCACACAGGTTTGCCGTGTATAGAAGTATCGAATCATTGCAATTAATATCACCAATAAGCCCTTTTCTCTGCCCAATCACATTCCACATCCAACAACAAAGCTCCCATGAAGAGTAAAAGCTAGCTAGGAGTAAAGACCAGCACATGCACTAAAAAGAGATATGATTCATAGTATCTATACACCTAAATTAATGCAGATACCTCCAAAAGAATCACAATAAAATATACACACAGGTAGATGACCACATCAGGATTCATTCTTCCCCCAAAATCTACCTCCATATCAGCATCCCTACATCATCAAAAACCTCCAACCCGACATACCCACAAAAACAAACTAGCCAAAACAGACGAATCATTAACCGAAATGTGTATTGAATCACAAACTGGTAATTCATATTTTATCATATCAAGCCCCCCAACAGCCCCAACACTATATTGTTGATAACAATCAATGTCCACAAAATGCTACCCTGACATATACATACAGATATAGATATACCATCGTGCATTTAGAAATACAAAAACCATGAAAAACAAGCTCACGGGCGTGCAAATTGTAAAGACCCAAACTTTACGAATTTAATGGAGAGAGAAAATCAGGAAACGTGATCAATCCCAGAAAAGATATGAAATTGACTAATCTTGCACGAAAGCGAACCAACCCAAAACAATAGATCTGATGGAAATGATGGGAAACAAAAATGAAAAACGAATCATTTAATGCAGAACTTAAATCCACAATTAACGCCCAAAATCAAAAATTCGCGGGAAGAGATGCAAGAATTGCGTATTTGCATTACCTGCCCAGACCGAAGAGGCTCATGGCTGTAGAGATAGAGACGGCGTTGCGATTTTCAGAGGAAGAGAGGAAAAGGAGAGAAAAAAGAGCTTTTTGGTGATGGTATTTTGTGCTCTTTGGTGTCAGGTGGTTTTGGAGTTGAAAAAAAAAAAATAACTATTTGCATTTTGGCTCTATATCAAATTTTATTTTTGTTAACCCATGTTATATTTTAATTTTTTGGTTGTCAATACTTGTCACAATCGAACGATAATTATCAAGAAAAATTTGTATCTGTTTGTTACATGTCATCATATTATTGGTTAATAAGTTAAAAAATTTATCATTAAAATTCAAAACTTTTTTTGTTAAGGTTTATACATCTTAAATGATTATATACATCAAATGTTCCAATCTTCGGCTCTCGTAACTCAATTCATGATGTTATTTGTATAACAATTGTTTACTAAATCATTGTAACAATTGTCTCCCGCGATCGCAACATCAACCTTAAAATCTTCCACCTCTATTTGCCTTTTGATGATCTTGGCAATCGTGTGCCTAATGATCACCAACGGGTCTTGTGATGTCAAACTAAGTCTTGCGAGGCTTTGTTGAGTCTTGTTAGTTTTTGTCTCTTATGGTCTTGAAAAGGGTGAATCAATTCATGTGAGGCCAAGATGAGGTGATTGAGACGAATAATATGAGGCCAAACCTTTTGAGGATGAACTAAGGCAAGTGAGGTCAGACCGAGCCGTATAAGGTTGAATCATATTAAGCTAAACCAAGACATATGAGGCTAACACTTTTGAGGACACACAAAGACATGTGAGGCCAAACCAAAACGTATGAGGCGAAACCTTATAAGGCTTAACCGAGCCTTGTGAGGCCAAACCGAGTTTTATGTGGTTGAACCAATCCTTGTGATGTCAAATTGATCTTGTGAGTATGTCTTTGAGGAACTATGAACCGAACCAAGGCAAATGAGGTTCAGACGAGGCATACTAGACCAGGCCTTATGTGGACAAACTAAAACTTGTGAGGCCAAATCAAGAAATTTGAGGTTGAACTGTGAAAACAGATTAAGTTGAACCTCATGAGAATAAACCAAGGCGTGTGAGGCCAAGTCGAGTGTGACCGATTTTTCCGAGTGTAGCCTTCTATATGTCATCTCTCCTTGTGGTTCATATGGTTGGCTTGAAAAACTGTCTACACGTGGATACAGAGCAGAAAAGTATATGTTCTCATCAAACTTAAGCTCCCAATTAATGTATAAATGCTAATCCAGGTTTGGTTAATAAAAAACAGAAACCAAACTCGAACACACATGAATTTAAGATCATTAAAGAAAGATACCACTACCCTATAATAAGTACATGCTATGAATGATTGGTCTTGTGATGCTAGGAAAATGTGTAGGTTCTAATAAGAGCAATAAATAAACTTTTTCTTTTATTATTAAAAAACACGAAATTGAGACTCAGACCACAGACTCTGCTACTTCGTTCGGTGGCTCTATGAAGTATTAATTTATTTTGTATTTTAGAAGAAAAAAGGCAATTTCTTTTTTAGTCAAACGATAACATATACGATATAAAACTGAGAGTTTGAAAATCAACCACTCAAACAATATTAACAAAGAGACTAAAAACTTAATTAACTCGTGTACCACTTAATTCGCAGACCAATCAGAAAATAAAATATTGACACTACCAAACTTAATCACAATGACTAAAACATCTTGAATAATTAAACAGAAGACACTGAAATCCTCCCGTCAGCCTCAGTAATCAAGTTGAAGGCGCTGAAATTTTTTCCTACAGTCTTAATAGTATAAACAATTGACAACAATTGCACTTGGAGTTCAAGACGACCATGTGGAGGGCTCTGCCAACCGCCTTTTCGCTACAATCGTGTCTGCCATCTGACTCGAAAACTGATCCGATGACTCTGGCCAAACCACCGCCTTCCAAGTCACTTTCTTCTTCTCTGCGCCCCCATAAAAATCTACCGCGAATCTACGCCGCACTAGAAACCCTAACAACACCTTAACTTGGTATCAAAGCAAAACTCGTTATCTAAACGAGAGATTCCACAATTTATTATTTGCAAATCCAAAAAACTGTCACCCTTTTAAACATTCAGAACATTCATAATCGATCAAATACATTAGCCGACTCTCAAAACAGCATAAAGAAGCACAAGCCCCCTTTCAAAGTTGGAAAAACTATTAATACAATAAAATAAGTAGATATATTTAGGGTACCCTACCGAGAGAGTGTATTGAGTATTGACCTTGAACAGAAGAGGCACTTTTAAACCCTCATTTTTCACATCTCTAAATCCACAGTCAAGTCCAGACAGATACACCAGAAACTGATAGAAGAATCAAATCAGCAAAACCCATAAAAATCTCACACCTCACCAGGTAACCGCCTTTGCCTCCTCCTCCTCCTCTTCTTCTCTGATGGGTCACTGAAAGTTTCTTCATTTCTTCTCAGATTGAGCTCTGAGCTGTGGCTCTTCCATGAAACCAAAAAAAGCAGTGCTTCACTACAAGTAAAAAGCCATTGGTAGTAGAGTCGGTGAGAGAGGTTTAGAAGATGAGCCACTTGAGTGGCGCAACCACCGCTGGAGCTGCCGGAGGGGTCTGGGCTCCGTTTACTATGTCGCAGTGGCAGGAGCTGGAGCACCAAGCGTTCATCTTCAAGTACTTGAAGGCGGGTCTTCCTGTTCCTCCTGACCTCCTCGCCCCGATTCGGAGGAGCTTCGACTCCATGCCGGCTCGGGTTTTCCACAATCCCACCTGTATGTAATCAAACCCTTATTACCTCAACCTGAGTTTTTCTTTTCCTCAATGCATGTGGCGGTGTAAATTTAAGGGTTTCATTTCAGCATTTTTGGTTGTTGAATGTTTGTTTATTGATAAATGCTTTGAATTTCAGGTGGGTTAATTGGATTAGACTATTTTTGGTAGATAACTGTTGGAATTTTTAATTAGTATATGGTTTTTGTTTGGTTGTATTTACAGTTTTTATATGGTTTTAGCTTCTCTAGTGGATTTGTTTCCATGAATGTATGGTCTTGATATGGCAAGTTATCTAGTCAAAATAGAAAGTTTCTATCATCACGGATATATATTTTTTTACCATTTGATCTAAACAATAGAGGGTAGCTCTCCCTTTTTAACCCATAACCCCACCCCATACCGTCGGCAAAGAGGCTCGAACCCGAAACCTTACAGGGAATCCAAAGTGCTTAAACCGCTTGGCCCATCGTCATGGACATTTAAATGAGCACTCCTGAAATTGAATGGAAGTGTGAATCACATGTTTGATTATTGGAGCCACTTTATAGAAATTGGAAGTGTAGCTTTCTTGTTCTGCATATTATCAGCATGTTGGTACACTTGAGGTTTCACTGGTATTCATTTCTAAATGTTATCTTTTTAATGGTATTTAGGGCCATGTGCCATTGCTAATGTACATGTCAATCTGATTCTTTTCTATGTTTACGTTTATTTCTTATTTTGGGATATTTATGTCATTTTGATTCTTTGTTTGTAGTGGGCTATAGTTCTATGTATGGGAAGAAGTATGACCCAGAGCCGGGTAGGTGTCGGAGGACGGATGGCAAGAAGTGGAGGTGCTCCAAAGATGCATATCCAGACTCCAAGTACTGTGAGCGGCACATGAACCGAAGCCGCAACCGTTCAAGAAAGCCTGTGGAATCAAAAACCAACTCTCATTCCTTATCAACTGTGGCACCAGGTGCTGCCACAGCAAGTAGCAATGGCAGCGGAGGCTCACAGAGCCTGTCCTTCCAATCCTATGGTAATCACGAGGATCTCTTCAGGTAAATGCACTCTGTTCGTTATTGAAGCTTTTGTTTGTTAGACATGGAAGTGATAATATGTCGATTAAGGTAACCAAGTACTAGCTTTATAAATGAACTTCATAGTAGGTTCCATAGCAACAAAGGTATGACTCATGCTTATGCTCATCCATATTGCAAAGAAAGGTCAAATTTTGCGTGACAGGTGTTGCATTCTGAAATTAAAATCTTACTATGGAAGTTGTATAATTTGCCTTATCTTTGATGATGTGTCTTTTGTCCATATATGCGCTTTAGTAATTGTACTTTATTGATTTGCTTCTTGTCCTTGTGTTGGAACTTTGGAAATTGTCTGGTTTCCCATAATCATGATAATATGATATGCACTCTTTAATTCTTACCATACCGAAACTTGTCTTTTCCAATTTATTATGTTCAGGCATATTATAATATCCAACACGTGCTCTGTGTTTGATATTTATTGCTGTATTTGACCTTGTTCTTATATAGAAGTTTGAGGATAGGAATTGAATGTTTTCCCATATACGTGTCACATGCTTTTGTATATCTTGAACTGGGAAGATATTACCTCAGATTTGCATACACATGCCTGGAATCCTATTTAATGAACGCAAAAGTGACACATTCATAACTTGTTTTTCTTTTTTCATTCGTGATTATTGATTGGACTTTTTTATTTGTGATTATCATCAAATGGCCTCGGTTGTTACGCCTTCTTATAAAAAAAAGGGCCTACTATTGTACACCGGTTTCATGAACTTAATTTATTGTGTTCATGTGATGTTTCATCAATAATCACTTGAGGTAACAGTGTTCCCAGTTTCTTTACACCGTGGGTTCTTTGTAAACTATTCTGAGTCAGGGAAAAATATCTTATATGCATCTGTGCTTTCTGCATACATATCTCAATTGTACTTTATGGTTATTTACTTAATTTTTCTTTGGTTGATGGGCACTTTGTTTGCATTTCGGTTTTGTACCCCACTATGACACTATACTCCATTGTGATTGCAATCATTTAAAAGATATGATACATGCTACAAAGAGCAAACATCATTTGAAAGGAATATTTGGTTTAAGCATTAATGGCCGTTTGTTATGTTCAGTAGTGGATTAACAATCACGTCTATTAGCTAATATATAAATTTTTGGTTTTTTCACATCTGACTTCTTGTTTGTACCATATGCGCTGATTACACGCGAAAATATTAACATCACTTGTTGATTAACTTCTCTCACGTGTGGGGTTGCAAAGTTGACTATAACTGAAATCAGGAAAGAGAGCACTTAGGAAGTGAAAGACGGGCAGTACTGGGTTGAGTGAATCATATGACTTCACATCTGGACCTGGGAACGAGTCTTCTGTATTTTGAATGTTAATAAAGGAATCTCTTAATTTACTCGTTCACTGTAACTAGAAATATGTTCACACATCACTAGATTCTTTACATTGATTAAAGATAAATGTGGATTATTTACTTCCTTAAAAGTATTTTATAAATCATATTTCCTGCATAGCATTAAAGAAAACCGATTCGATCGTGCTACTTACAAAGTTTAAATGCAGGGGTCACCATGGACAGAAGCCTGAAGCAGACAAGCACAATTTCATACCGGAAGTTTCAGGGAGTGTTAGTGTTGCTAGCATAAACTCTAATGTGACCAGTGAATGGTGTCTTCCAACAACTCATATTGCATCATACCCCTTGTCTGAACCAAGGAGTGGCACTCTTTTGCAATTCAGTAGGCCGCAAGTGCAGCAGAGCCTGCAAGATTTAGAGGCGGCGGTGACCATTGATGCTGCAATGTCCAAACAACAGCAAGAGCACTATTTCTTTGGCATGGAGTTCAATTCACCGCTTCAGGTGAAACACGACCATCAGTCTCTTCAGCCTCTATTTGACGAGTGGCCAAAAAGCAGGCAATTTGGATCGTATATGGATGATCAGAAGTCTGACAAGAAGTTGCACTCCACAACTCAATTATCCATGTCCATACCCTCTGATTTCCTTTCAAGGAGAGCTCATTCTCCAAATGGTAATGAAGTTCAGTTCCATTTATGTTCTCCCACCTAGCACCATAAATAAAATCTCGAGAAAGTAACTAATTCTGATTTGTGTTGTGACACAGATGGCTGACGGGAACTCAACATGTCTTGAGTTCAGAGGTTTTAGCCAGATATTAGTTGCAAACTTGCAATGGCCTGTGAACGCGTGCTGGCTTCTGTGTTTATTTTTCACAATCGTATGTACTTCTCGATCTAAACACTCCCCTGCTTTCCATGTATTTGCTGCTCGTGTTGTATCTTTCATATTGTTACCAGCAACTTAACTGTGTAGACTATGATGGTTAAACTCTAAATGCACGTCGTCAACTTATCATTGAGTAGTGTCAATTGACAACGTACCCCAACCCGAAAGTACTTCGAATTTGATCGGCTATTGGGTTTAGGTCGGATTTTAGTTTTTAGACACAAAATGTGTTGAATAGTGTGAGTACAATTGAGCTCGCGCACTTATAAAAAGAAAAGAAAAAGACCATGGTCACATATACATTTGCTAGGACTTGTATGATTAACATACGATCTTTGTTAGACATACTATTAAAATTATAGGTTTACGATCTATCAACTTCAGCCACATGATCGATAACTTCTTTCTAATAAATTTGTAACGTAGAGCATTCGTATCGCAATTGATGACATTTATAGAATAGTTTAAGGTTTCACCATAATCATCCAAAATAAGTTTTAATTTATCACGTTCGATATCAAACAAAATTATGGATACGGTTTGTAACGATTACACAAGAATCATTCCCCAAAATATGCTGTTAACGTTATTGGTTCTCTTCCCGGCCAACGGTACGTAAAGAAAAAACATTAATCCATAAACAATATCAGCTTATATTATGGCCTCATCAGCTCAAGAACATGAATATTCTATCGTCCCAACCTCGGATCATGATACGAGGAACAATAATATAGATATTGTTAGCTCCGCCGAAATGCAACCCGTGTCATCATCTAATTATGATTATTCTCTCGTCCCGACGACCTCGCAACCCGCCTCGAATCCAAACGATTTGGAGAACTACTCAGAAATAGAATCCTCGGATACAATTCAACAACATCGTATAGAAACGAGCACGCCCTTGTCTCAACAACACGAATATGTCTACACCTCAGAGGCTCAGGTGGACGCCACAGCAAAGCATGTAATCAACGATGATGATCCATATTTAGGCGAATTCGACATCCTGATGATCATACTTCTCTCCGGCTTCGTCCTGTGCCTCGTCTTCTCGCCTGCCACTCCTTACGTGGAGCTTCGCTCGCTGTCAATAACAAAATATAAGGATAACAATGCGTCATCATCGTCACATTCGGATCAGATGGACTTGACAGGCACATGGGACGTTCAGCTCGCGGTACAGAACTTGGAGACGAGATGGAAAGGGTTTTTTAGCGAAATAAATTGCACATTGTATCGAGAACTCGAAAGGACGAGTACATTCGAAGATCCTGGTATGCGAAGCCTCGCGTATATTCGAGTTCTTGAGCCATTTATTTTGGCACCAAAGGAGGAGAAATTGCTGAAACTTAAGCTGCAAGTTCAAGAAACAGAGTCAATGAACGATTGGGACATGGTGAGGTATGGTATAAAGGTTTCTGTATATAGTTCTTTTGAAAATTCAACCTCGGCTGGGTGGTTTTCGGGGATAGATGATTACGAGTGCTCGGGGTTGAACATTGACAAAGACTCCGGGACATTGTCGAATAATGTTCCGTTGACTTGTGAATTTTCGTTACCATTTCAAGAAGATGATGTTGAGGTCGAACAGGCCCAGGAGGGCAAGGAGTAGCACAATTGTTATCTTCGAAAGGATCTTTTGCGTGTATAGATTGATCGTATATATGTATAACAAGATTTGATTGAATCGCACTACGATAAATGTAGCTTATGGATCATATGTACATAACCTCCTGTACATATTTCATGTTTCTCCTTAGGTACTTGTGAGAAACATGTTCTTGTATTATATTGAATGTATAATAATACAATATAGGCTCTGTGTATATGGGGACAGAGAGAGTTAGAGCTGATAATTCGTGTTGTAACACTACATACAAACTTTAGTAAATGTTTTTAAAAATAGTATTAAAGTTTGTTAACATAACAGATATTTGGTATCGACCATAAACATAGTAATTTTTGTACGACCTATATTCTATTGTTAGGAGAGTTAGGTTCTACAAACTACTATTTGAAACTAACAAAATAGATATCATTAGTTTTAAATATTTGTATGTATTGAATCTCTTCCAAACTCAGAAATATTCAAGAAACATTGACACTCAATACTCCTCATATCTTGATTTGAAACATATACATACAATTGTACCTGAAATTTACAAGTACATATATGCATATGGAAATAGAAGCTCAACAACAACGATCCCATGACCGTTCATGTTGCATTTCTGTAGCCCGCAAAATCTTTTTGTTCACCATTTTTTTATTGGTGATACCATGTTTGTTGTATTACTATTTGTCCAAATACCTCGTGCCGGAAAATCCAACGTTGTTGCTAAACTCTCTATCCGTCCAAAGGTTGGTGTTGCCAAATGTGAATGAGACTGTAACAAACAATTGGTTCATCAACATTACTATCCACAACTCCGATGAGAGATGGCAAGGGAACTTTGAAAATGTGACTCTTAAATTGTTGAGAAAAGATGGCAAGAAACAATATATTCTTGGAAAGAAAGGTGTGGAATCTTTTAGCTTAAAACAAACGGAAGACATAGAAATAGCATTGAATTTGGTGGTGATAGATAAGATCAACAATGATGATTCAGATTCGGATGACGATGAAGAAGAAGAAGATGACGACGATGATGATGAGGACAAAGATGATGATGATGACAATGATTACGATGATGATGATGAGGAGGACGACGACGAGGAGGAGGAGATTTTTTCTTTAACTATGTATTTGCAGGTTTCATTCGTGGCTTCAGATGATTCTTTCATTGGAGATTATTGGGAAGTAAAACGAGAATGTTCCAATTTGAAGATTAAATTCAATCAAACAGCAGGAGAATTGAAGAATCTTGTCCCCATGAAGTGTGAAGATAGAGTACAAATTATTCCTCATAGGCAACATTAGCTTGTTAATTTGAACTCAAGTTTTTTTTTTATAAGTGTGATGTTTTTTTTTTAAGCTAATGACATTTGGGTTGCGTTTGGAAACCTGTATTTGATTTAAAATTCATCATTTGAAATTTTGGATTTGAAATGTTGTACTTCAAATATAACATTCAATTGAAATCTCATGTTCTAGACATAATTTGAATGCTATTGAATATGACTCAAAATCCAAATTCAATTTTTTGGAGTCTCCAAACACTTCAGTTGACTTAAATCCAGCATTTCAAATGAAACGCTAGTTCCCAAATCCACCGGAAGAATGACACCCACACGGCGGGATGGAGCTGCATCACCGCCTCCCTCCTTCTTCTCCGACTTCCACTGACATGAAATGATTTTGGATTTTATTTTAGGCTAGTTCTGAATTTTTGGGTTTTATTTTGTTCGTTTGGATGAATATTGTAATTTGGATATGTTATTTTGTTATTGTGTTGTGATGCAAATTGAAGCTTCTAATTGATGAAAAATTGGCTGTAATTTTGTATATGCATTTGTCCGATTTTGTCTTTGATAATGAAATATCGAAGTTTCTGATTAATAAAAGATTGACGGTGTTATATGCTTGATTGATTTCATATGCTTGTAATTTCTAAAATTTCCATTCATTTGATTTTGATTTTGAGAATGTTAAGAACAAGAAACACTAAATGCACTTCACCAAACAATAGACTTTTATTATCTAATTAATTGTTAAAAAGAATTAAGTGCACTAATAAGCATAAAAAAGTTACGAAAAAATAAGTAGGGTATATTTTATATAAATATATCTAGACGAACATTGAAAAATAATATCGACAAACATAAAAAATGGTACTCAAAATAGTTAGAGAATGCATTCAACTAGAACCTGAAGCCTGAAATTGATCGTTGAAGATCAAATCATAATTTTATAACATAATAAAAGTTACAAACAATATTCTCCTTCTCGTAAAAGTAATTCAAAATCAACCAAAATTTCAATATCCTGAAATAGACACGCTTATATAAAAAAAGCTAATATTGCCTGTGAGGAATAATTTCTACTTTGTCTTCACACTTTTTGGGGACTTCATTCTCCAATTCTCCCGTAGTTTGATTGAATTTAATTTTCAAGTCGGTGCATTCTCGTTTTACTTCCCAATAATCTCCGATAAAAGAATCATCTGAAGCCACAAATGAAGACTTCAAATACATTCTTAGAGCAAAACTCTCATCTTCTACCTCCTCTTCCTCCAATACATTTTCCAAATCAAAGTTCTTGATCTTTTCTACCACAACTAGATTCAATGGTATTTTCTTGTCCTCTGCCTGTTTCAAGCTAAAAGGATCCAATTCCTTCTTACTTAGAAGATATTGTTTATTGTCATCTTTCCTCAGCAGCTTAATAGTCACATTTTCGAAGCTCCCTTCCCATCTCTTATCGGAGTTTTTAATGGTAATGTTGATGTGCCAATCGCTCGTTACAGTCTCATTCATATTTGGCAACACCAACCTTTGGACGGATAGAGAGTTTAGGTAAAACGTTGGATTTTCCGGCACTAGGCATTGGTTAAGATAGTAATACAAGAAACATGGTATCACCAATAAGAAAAGGATAAACAAAAAGATTTTACGGACAACAAGAAAGTGGCGGGAACGGCCATTACTATTTTCTTCCAAACTTCTGAGATTGTCGTCGCTATTAGATCTTTGTTGTTGATTTTCTTCCTCCATATTTGTAGTTATTAATTTTCAAATAAAAATTTCGAATCAGGATTCGAGGAGTATTGAGTGCCAATGTTTCTAATATTTCTGAGTATGGAAGAGATTCAACACCTATATATATTTGACATTAAGAATTTCTATTTTGTTAGTTTGTTAATAATAGAATATAAGACAAACATAATTTACTATATGTGTATGGTCAATGACGAAATATTATTGCTGGATCATGCATAGTGACAAACCTTATTACCTTGTCATGATGTTTATTTCTATTAGATTAACCAACTTTAATACTATTTTAAAAAATATTTTACTAAAATTTGAAACAGACAATTGAGAATTAAATGATAATTTTATATTTTGACAAATTTTTGTTGAGCTTTTTTTCCCCTATCAGTTGAGTTACATAACAGGGAGTAGCTCTCCCATTCAAACTCAAATAATCCACCACATACCGTCAGCAGGGAGACCCGAACCCGAGACCTCAAAAGGAATCCGAAACGTTTAAACTCCTTGGCCCAACCTACCTTGTTGTTTTTTTTCCCTTCTGTAGTGATTAATTTGATTAGTTGTGAATGACTTAATCTTATTAAATTGGTGTTTCTAACTACATTCTGCATTTCTTATTCCTAGAAACTTATTAGCAACTTCTAATGTCTTTTTTCCTTTGGGTTACAGAAGTTCGAGAAACTTGAAGAAGATGATTTCCCAAATCGAGATAGAAGTGGAAAATCTGTTGTAGCGATTAAATACTCTGCAATTTAGCTAGTTATGAGGGTAAGGTAGCTTGAATTAAGAAATTCAATTCTAAAGTTATGGGATAATAAGATGTAATTTTGATGTTTTGGATGTAAATTCAATTATAGTTTATTTGATTTGTTATGTGTGAATGTTTGAATTCATACAATAATATGTGTGAATGTTTGTATTTGAATTGTTTAGTTTATTACTAGCTTTTAAATATTGATTTTTAATACTTTTATAACATATATAAATTAATTAATAAAAAAAAACTATTATAATAAGAAAAATATATAATTGTTTTGCGAGGCACGTTCCCCAGGGTATCCCTCATAGTATGTTGAAACAAATAAAAGATTTCCTAAGGAATATTGCTAGGCATGTGTCTCGCAAATAAATAAATTTTGCTAGGCAAATTAACAAGAACATTTTGCTTGGGAACAGTTTGCATCGCAAAATGTCATCACAAAAGGCTTAGCAAATTGCATCGCAAGTCATGTTTTGTTTGGGAATTCCCTAGCAAATTCAAATTTTTCTTGTATTAAATTTGCGCACATAGACACTCAATTTGATCAAATCAATAAATCTACTTCCTAGCATCTTTAACACCCCAATTAGAAAAATCTTGTATTTTAAAATAGAGTAATGTAGTTTAAGATATGAGAACCAAATTATAAAGGGTAGAGAGACTATTATAATCAACCAATTTGAAAGTTATCATTTACAACAAATAATAAACTGATGAATTATAATCAATTTCTATGGCCAGGGTGACAATTCCATGATTAATCTTAATAAAAATAAAGAATAAATTTTTCCTCAATTTGTGTTTGAATTATATTTTTTAGGATCATAATAATATATAGGGTTATTTGTTTCTTATGTGTAAATTATAAATCCCACATTTTTCTGTCATTTTTGGCTACCTGTTTCCATTTCACCAAACAATTAGACTTTCATTCTTTAGTTAATTATTAAATAAAAATCTAAGTGCACAAATAAATATAAAAAGTTGCGAAGAATAAGATAAATAGTGTATACTTTCTATAAGAAAATATCTAGACGAACATTGAAAACATTGAAAAAATACTTAAAACCCAATAGTGTTGAAGGTCAAATTATAATTTTATAATATAATAAATGTGAAACAATTCAAAATGAACCAAAAATTCAATTTTTCATAAAGAAAAAAACAAACAAATTAACATCACACATATTAAAAAAATCGTGTACAAATTAACAAGCTAAATTTCCCTGTGAGGAATAATTTGTACTTTATCTTCACACTCCTTAGGGACTTGATTCTCCAATTCTCCCGAAGTTTGATTGAATTTAACCTTCAGATTGGAGCATTCTCGTTTCACTTCCCAATAATCTCCGATAAAAGATTCATCTGAAGCCACGAATGAAGCCTTTAAATACATTCTTAGGGCAAAACTCTCCTCGTCTTCCTCCCCGTCCTTCTCCTCTTCCGTATCCTCGTTGTCGATCTTTTCTATCACGACTAGATGGAGTGGTATTTCTTTGTCCCCCGATCGTTTCAAGCTAAAAGGTTCCAATTCCTTCTTACTTAGAAGTAACTGTTCTTTGCCATTTTTTTGAAGCAGCTTAATAGTCACATTTTCAAAGTTCCCTTCCCATCTCTTATCAGAGTTGTGAATGGTGATGTTGATGAGCCAGTCGCTTGTTACGGTCTCCATCATATTTGGCAACACCAACCTTTGGACGGATAGGGAGTTTAGGATAAAGGTGGGATTTTCGGGCACGACGTATTTGGTCAGATAGAAATACATAAAACATGGTATCACCAACAAAAAAATGGTGAACAAAAAGATCTTGCGGATTACAAGATAATTACGTGAACGGCCATCACTATTGCCCTCTCGATTCGATCCTTGTTTATGTTCCCCCTCCATACGCGTATATGTACTTGCTAGTTTTGAAAGAAAAAAATGTTTCAAACCAATGTTTCTTTAATATTTCTGAGTATTCAAGATCTATAAAGAAATTTGTACTCTTAACATTTTCTATTTTACTACTTTCGAATAGTTATTTGTAGAACCTAATTCTCTTAATAATAGAATATAAGCCAAACAATATTTACTATATGTGTATAGTCGATAACGAAATATCATTGCTGGATCATGCATAATGACAAACCCTCTTACCTTGTCAAGGCGTTTGTTTTTGTTATGTTAACGAAATTTAATACTATTTTAAGAAACATTTACTAAAATTCGAAACATACTATTGAGAATTAAATGATAATTTTATATTTCGACAAATTTTTGTTGGTCTACCGGAAGGAAGGCTTAATTTTGTTGACCAACCTATCCCGAATTTGAGAACACATTTTAAGTTCATTAACATCAATTCTATGGCTAAAGTATTATATTAACAACACATAGAAGAATAATCTGCAACATATCTTGAAAAGTGTTAGAACTGATAATTTATGGTATAAATGTTGCAATTTCAAAATCATATCCTTGTGTGAAACTTGATTATGACATTGATTTTGAATTTTCTTTTTCAAACTTATGTGGAACGAAATGACCATTTATGTATCAAACTTAATTTTATTTTTGAAAAAATCACAAATTTTACTTCGTTATATTTGTCGATCTGAGTGATTTTTGATGTGATTTAATGTGGTTTTTCAAACATGCATGCTTCTGACTTTAGATTTTGGAAAAATAAAAGTTTGATAACATAATTGAGCATTTATGTACAAATATGATTTGGAAAAAAGAAATATGGAAAATTAGTTGAAAAAAAGAAGAAAACTCAAGTCTACTAAGGGATGACGCAATGGTCAAGACACACATTTTTCATGTGAGAGGTCGAAAAAAAAGAGAAGAAAATTCAGAATTTTGTGTTATGAGTGTTTTTTAGTGACTTTTGACTTGATTTCATGTATTGTTTTGAGAAGAACACTAGTATGGGTTCATATTTGAAAAAACAAATCAATTTATATAGATAAAAAAAAATGATGATTTATAGTCCAAGTCTTGAAACTCTTGGAATTTCTTTTTTGTAATTTCATTTTCAATTGTATATTGTACGTGATATTTGAGTTGATTTCATGTATTTTCGATGGACCATCTTGAATTTCTTAAACATACTTACAACACCAAAAATATGTCAGAAAACTAATTAATATACGCGATGGACAATATCTTAAATTTCTTAAACATATATATACTTATGTTCATATGTTCAACTAACAAAGATAAATATCATATATTTGGATATAAAATACGGGATAAAAGCCTTAGGGGAGACTAACAAATATTTGTCAAAATATAAAATTACCATTTAATTCTCAATTGTCTAATTCAAATTTTAGTAAATATATTTTAAAATAGTGTTTAATTTGCTTAACCTAGCATAAGCAAACATCATGACAAGGTAAGAAAGTTTGTCATTATGCAAGATCCAGCAATGATATTTCGTCATTAACCATACACATATAGTAATTATTGTTTGGCTTAAATTCTATTATTAACAAACTAACAAAATAGAAATCGTTTATGTCAAATATATATAGGTCTTGAATCTCTTCCATACTCACAAACATTACAAACATCGGCACCTAATACTCTCAAATCCTGATTCGAAACATATATTTGAAAATTAACAACTACAAATATGGAGGAAAATCGATCCAATGGCGACGACAATAAACAAAATTGGGGAGAAGATGGCAATGGCCGTTCACGCTACTATTTTATAATCCGTAAAATCATTTTGTTCATCGTTTTCTTATTGGTGATACCAATTTCTTTGTATATTTATTTCAAACAATTCCTAGTGCCGGATAGTCCAGCCATGATTCTAAAGTCTCTATCCGTTCAAAGGTTGGTGTTACCAAATATGAATGTGAGTGTAACGAGCGATTGGCTCATCAACATTGACGTCGAGAATTCCGATAAGAGATGGGCAGGGAAATTTGAAAATGTGAGTTTTACGCTGCTGAGGAGAGATGGAAATAAACAATATGTTTTAAGTAAGAGAGATGTTGAACCTTTTAACTTGAAACAAAAAGAAGATAAAGAAATACCGCTGAATTTTGTTGTGACGGAGAAGATCAAGAAATTGGATTCGGAATTGGAGTTGGAAGAGGAGGAGGTGGAGGAGGAAGAAAAAGACGAGAGTTTTGGTCTAAGAATGTATTTGAAGTCCTCGTACGAGTCTTCAGACAAATCTTTTAACGGAGATTATTGGGAAGTGAAACGAGAATGCACCGGTTTGAAGATTAAATTTAATGAAACTTCTGGAGCATTGGAGAATGAAGTCCCCAAGAAGTGTGTAGACAAAGTAAAAATTATCACTCACAGGCATAACTAGCTTGTTAATTAATTTGAACACAACTTTTTTTTTTTTTTTTTGAGTTTGTGTATTTCAGGATACTGAAATTTTGGTTGATTTTGTATTATTTATACGAGAGTTGTATTATTGTTTGTTACTTTTATTATATTATAAAATTATAATTTGACCGTCAACGTTCGATTTCAAGTTTTAGTTGAATACAGAGCTTTATTTTTAATTGAATTGATTCTCTACCTATTTTAAATACTTTTTTTTTCAATGTTTGTCTTCATTATATTTCAATGTCTGTCTTAATTATTTTTTTATCAGTTGAGCTGCACAACAGGAGTAACTCTCCTCTTTTAACTCATAACTACACTTCATACCGTCGACAAAAATACTCGAAATCTCAAAAGAAATTCAAAGTGGTTAAATCGTTTAGCCCAATATGCCTTGGTATGTTCGTCTTAATTTTGGTGGAATGGAATCGGGTAAACAAAAATGACATAAAAAACAACAAATAACTCCCATTCTTAACATGTTCAAATGAATTGATAAGAACAATCACTATTTCTTTAATGGGCCGGGCCATGCATACTGAAAGGCCCATCTAATATAGCATGAGCAAGCAAGTTTAATTTGTTGTCCAAAATTTGAAATAAAAACAAGAAAAGAACATAAGATGGTTAAAGAAATTAAAGACAGTCCAGTTGGTATCTTCTTTTAACATAAGACAATGTTGTAAATTGTAATGAAGAGAAAATGAAAACCTTGGAAGTAGGAAAAGAGGTGTTGGTTGGTGATTGAGTTGAGTGATTGAGACGAGATCTACATCTACTTTAGTCTTTAGTGTGTTAAAAGATCACCCAAATATAATAGCTTTTGTGTAATCACTTTTGGAAGTACAATACCATTACTTCATAACTCAACCATTCCTAACTTCACAAATGACCCACCATCAATTCAATATCAATTGTAATTAACCCCAAACAACCATCTAATCATTTTATGAATAACTTAATTATTTGCTTTCAACTAATATATTAACATGATAAATACACACCAAAGGTTGTTGGGTCAAGTGGTTTAAACGTTTTAGATTTTTTTTTTGAGGTATCGGGTTTGGGTTTTCTTGCCGGCCAATGGTATGTGATGAAGTTTTAAGTTAAAAGGAGGAGAGTTATCTCTGTTGTGTAGCTCAAGTGATAAAAAAATGATAAATACATCATTTAAAGACAAATTGTTGCAATTAATACTCCATCTGTCTCAAAATGAGTGTCCATATTTTCATTTTAAGAAAAATTAAAGAGAAGTTAGTTAATGTGATAAATAACATTCATTTTGGGACAGAGAGAGTATATTTTTTCTTTTCTTTTAGTTGATCATTGTTCAAGGATTTTGTATCAAAGAAGGCGAAGTAAATCAGACAATCACCACTTGAAATACTAGCTGGACATTCTATCTATCTTATCACAGACCGAAAGAACTGGCCCCGTTGCGGCGTCCCAAACTCCAACATTCAGAGAGAATGGTCAACCTTTTGCATGAGCGTCAAACAATATATTAAGCACATAATTTGACAAAAAAATGTTATACCTGCATCACTTAAACACACTTATTAGTATCCAATTCACATATATAAAAGTATGCCCCATAACATAGACCCGTAAGACACGTAAGAGAGACTCACTCTTTTGTAACGTGACAACAAACTTGAATTTTTGGAGTAGAGTAATTTTTTTAACATAGATAGATGATATTAAAGTTGGCTATGTTTGTGACTAATGATATATCTGTTTTATCTATACTCTTGTAAGTCTTTTTGCATGTTTTCTACATGTTTATATTTTTGTTCTGAAAATAAATATAAAAGTAGTGCATAAGTTTGATTCATAGATGAACCTAGTCGGCATAATAATGAAAAGAACATCCCAAGAATAACTATAAGTGGCCCTATTCAAGATTTGAATCCTCTTCTAGCTGCATAAAGATAAACAACATGTTAACACATGGAGCCATTAATTTGAAAAATATTGACCAACTTTAATTTATAAGAAATTGAATGTGAAAAGAAGTCAAAATTCTCAAATAAATCAAATGGATCTGTATAAAATTAGTCATTTATACCAGAATGCAGCTACAAAAGATGTATGCCACAAAGAATGTTTTGACAGGCAAGACAAAGGCATCATCTTTAGAAAAACGTTGGGTTTGTCACAATTAAATTGAATAAAACAGGAGAGTATAAATAACTACTTTTATTATGAAAAGTTCTAGTCACATCCTTCACAATTAAATTATCATCAGAAACAAACTGTGAGCAACTTATAAATTAGCGCTATTACATGCGCATGTTTTAACTAATAATATAAAGAATAACTAATTTATCACATGAATATTGTTAGTAATTTATGTATAATTATTTTTTTTAAATGACAGTGATTTTTAGACAAAAATGTGCATGACAATCAATATAGGGAGCACTTAGGTGCACAAAAAAGTGTACAAATATTTTTGTTCTAAAATAAGTGACATTTTTATTTTATTTTAGAAAGTGCATAATGCATGAACTAACATTAGAGTCTTCATTTAGGGTTCCATAATGTAACATCTGCTAAATAATTGTACCGTTATGTTATAAATATAAACAATTTATTTACTACACATATTATTACAATAAGTTAGTTATTATTTATTGAGTTTGTTACAATACACATATACACGAAGATACAAGATTAAATATACAATGCTATGTAATTTTTTCGTTTAATTTTTTTAAGAAAGAAAATTAAGACACTTATTTTGTTAGAGTAATATCAATCCAATGCATTATGCATATATATGTTAGAAGTTGAAAACAGTGCAGGTCTTTTGACACCTGGTTGGGTCCCTATTATGATTGAGGTCTACAAACCAAGGCAGAGAATATAAGCCAAAAATAAAAAAAAAGTTTGAAAGTGTTTGGATATTGTTTCCAAAACAAAACAAAACCCAAGTGATAAGCTGTGCTCTGCTCTCCCATTCCTATACAAGATGAGCATCAACAATGGAATGGCTTTGAAGCCTTGACTATGCTTTTCTTGCTTCTTAACAACATCTTTACCTAAAGCTGACCTCTTTATCATCTCTTCACACGATCGACCTGCTCATGAGCTGCCACACACACACACACACACAAATACATATATTTATGGAACATGTAAGGCACGTGTCATACTTTGATAGGTGGAAAGTGAGTCACATCTTGTGTTTTTAGACAGCTTCGATTTTCAGGGGGGTGGGATAGCGGGTCTCATCTTGTGTGAGCTGTAATGGACGGGTAAGATTCAATTTCACGGGTACATGTATTTGACATGTATGGCAGCTGCATGCATGAATCATTTCCACGGGTTTAAGAGAGAGAAGATAGCAACCAGTCATGGACAAGTGATAGTAATAGTAACAAAGAGATTGGGTTTTGTTGTGTGTTTGTATATGGACAAGTTAAAGCTTAGCCCAAGGAACATAACATCAGCTAGCAGGAACAAGAATAAAGCTATGAAATATGTTTTTTTAAGACATGAATATAGGCAAAGCCAAATCAAGCAAACAGCAAGCCAGTACTGCATCTTCATGGACACTGACAAAAAACGACAACCAAAGCCAGAAACTGTAACCAGATCAAAACAAGCTCTGTTAATTGCTGGTTCTGTTTCTGTTTGTTGTTGCCTTATCGGTATAAGCAAATGTGTGTGCACATATTTAGAATAAGACAAACAAAGTAACGACCATTGTGTGGTGCGGTTAAGATGTTCCAATTTGGATATGGAACAGTTAAGATGGTTAGGTCAGTCAGTGATGTTGAGCTGATTGGACTAGACTCACCAACCATGCATCTAATCGAACCCGAGCCCCACGCACTCACGTGACACAACTCACGCTCAACTAAACAAACACTAATCAGCTGCTTAACTACTCGATCGTCATCATTTGTTGCATGCATGCATGCGCCAATTTGTCACTACTACTATAAGATTCCATTACAGTTTATATATCTCATTTGTCACATCATTTACACTTGTAAACACAATACTTTATGAATGACGTTTGCTCCTATATATCTGTCTAACTTCTTATATTTCCTTTTGTTGGTATTTTTTAGTAAAAGCAAGCAATATTATTAATATTAAGCAGCACTAAAAAAGTTGTCAAGCAACCCTAGATTTTACCGGCACTCAACGACAGGTGAATAATAAAATCAGTATCTATAAGAGAAGTAAAGCAAAATGTAGCAAGAAAATTTGCTACTTGATTGGCCTTTCGTTTGAAGTCTTCAAATGTTTGATTATTTTTCTTGCACTTCAAAACGAAATATCACTAAGAATGAGAATCACAATTTCAAGAAAAAAAAAGTCTTGAATCCATTGTAAAGTGATATTACATAAAGAAAACATGAAACCAACTCGTATCCTATGTGGTATGGTACAGAGTAGTAAGTTTTACAGCCTGCTTGCATGGAGGTAATGTAATTAACTTTTTATATCCTCTCCTCATTGTCATTATTTATTTTTACAAGTCTTGAAATCTTTTAATCAACTTATAGATCCTCATTTCACAAATGCAATCATCCCTATTGATTTTATTACAATACACTAGACTAATACATAAAACTAAACTTGAGTAAATTTAATGATTCTCATAAACTTTACACAATGTAATATAGAATATAGATCTTACTAAGTTGGAAATCATAAATACACAATGTGATATGTTTTAAATTTTGGTAGGTCTACTTATTACTTGATCAGTCCACTCCCTGTCCATTACAATAACTCAAATTTGTTTTCTATAGCCTCTCTAATTTTCACAAAACTTGAACTTTTGAATACAACAAAACATTTTGCTAATATATATATGCTTATATATATCTATGATCAAGACAGTGATGCACTTTTTGATAAAAGCAAAGGTTAAAAAGTTCACTATACCCATCAAGTTTAGAATCATTGGATCATACATTCCATTTTGCCTTCCTCATGTAGTGCCACTCTTTTCTTTTAGATTTACACTGTTCAATTAATTGTTTAATAATGGTATGTTTCCTTGTTTTGCTTCTTTTATAACACAAGTATATAAAAAGGGTAAAGTTGGAGATAGATTCTCAAATCAAAATTCAAAACTTAATCACTCCTCTCATCATATGTCATTTTCCTGTTTCCTAGTCCTTCAGGTAAAGTATCACATTCCAGTCCAGCTTTTCAATCAATTTTTATTATTTTTAACATTAATTTAAAGATAGAAGATCAAATTTAGTCCATTAATTTTTGTGTTTGAACTAAATTCAGTTTTCAAACTTATTTTTCACTCAAAATGATCGCTCAACTTTATCGTTATTGGGCCTAATTAATGACACTTGTAATTAGACGTGGTAAAACTTCGGGTCGGGTCAATGAATTCTAACCCTAACCCGATCCTATATAGTTGTAAGTTGGTCGGGTTAGGATCGAGTTTTAAGCATAAAATATATTGTTTTTTGCGAGCATATACAACCTGCTCGAACCTAACCCAGCCCAAAATTTAATTATGTACTTAACCCGAACTTGGCCCAATTTTTTTCTGGTTTATAAATTCAGACCGGAACTCTCCAAAAAACGGATTGTGTTTTGTGTATCAGGCTAGTCGGGTCTATTTTGCTGGCTGTACTTGCAATAAATCACATGATTACAGTGGTGTGACTGAGAATTTGCACGTTACAGCATTTTTAATTTAAAATTGCATAATCAAAAAAGAAAACTTCTAAACATGGAACTGTGATGGGATAGTCCCCGAGCTGTCAAAAAAGAAATCATTCGATTAGATCCCAGCCACTCATCTCTCCCAGAGGCCCCACTTTCGTCAAATCATATTGCGACACGTAATATAATGCCCCACGCACGTCACCGCCTCACCCCACTAGACATGTGGGCCCGGACTGTCCTCTTTTCCCGAGACCAGAATGTTTTCCCAATATTTATAAACAAGTCCCCTAACGGTTTCTCTCACACGGTCACTCGTTTTCAAACCAATTTAGTCCCGCCGTTAAATAACGGCCGTCAAGTCCCTCTGTCTCTCACTATATAAATGTCGCAACTCGCAGCCCAAACTCGGTTCTCTCTATTTTTGGTAGTTCCGGATTCGTAACGTGAAACCCGGAGCTCCGAATCCCAGACTCTCCGTTGTCGTACACATTTCCGGATTCTGACCCGAAATCATCGCCACAATCCACCGCCGGCGACAAAGCGTTTCAGTTTCAGGTATTTTCCTTTCTTTTCCCGCACTTTCTCAGTAACCAAACAACCCAAACCCATTTCTTAGTAGAGATGGAGAGGTAAATTTGGTAATTAATGAGAGAAAAGTGAGGTTACTAGGGGAAGAATTAAAAGTTTGTCTGGGAGTGGGAACAGAACAGAGGAAAACAGGGCAGGTCGTTTTCGAACAATAATGGTGTTTTGTTGTTGCAAATGTCTGTTTGTATAACAAAACCCAAAGAAAAAGAAAAGAATATGCTCATTACTCGTCACTCGTGTCTCTATTGATTGTGCTGTTTTTTAAGGAATGCGATTTTGGGTATACAAAAATCTTTGATGAATCTGTAAAGCAAGCACCAAACCATCCCACTCTAGCTGTAATGAGACCACCACCACACCAGCTTTAATTTAGCTTTAAATTTGATAGTAGTAAATAAATATGGCCCTCCATTTATTTTTATATATTTTAATTTCCTTGTTTTCTGTCTTCTTCTTCTTCTCTAATCCCGAGCGTGCTCTTTTTCTTTTTCCTTTGTCTCCCAGTTCCTCCAACCCTCCTTTTCTTTTCTAAACAAAAACAAAATTGCTCAGACATTTTCTCAGTAACCAAACAACAACATGTACGTATATTTGTACATGGAATTGCAAATGGGACCCAGGATTTGCAGAATGTTCCAAAATGTCCTCATTTGAGGATCATCATCATCATCATCATTCAAATTAGCACATATATTTATTTTGTTGTACTCACACTCGGTCTGATTTTTTTTAAAAACAAGTGTAACAAAAGAGACTCGAACCTGAAACATTCACTCTGTTTAGGTGAAGGACGAAGGAGAGAAGAAGAAGATGCTAACGTGTATAACGTGCTCGTCGAAGCAGAGGACGGAGGACGGCGAGGACGACGGAGCGGCGGCGCGTGGGAGTGGCACGCCCAGTACCAAAGAGTCCGTCAAGAGCTTGACGTCGCAGGTTCATAATCCATTTCCTTCCTACTACTATTCTATTCTTTGCCTACAATTCTCTGTTTTTTTATTTTAATTAATATGCGTATAAAAATAAATAAATAAATATATTCTTAGACTGGTTTGTCTGCTTGTGAAACAAACAAAATCATAAGTGGGGACCACCTCCCTCTCTCATCGAATGCATATATGTTTTTCTCTTCCCTGGTCGTGCCCGCAGACAATAATATGAATAGGGTAGTAAAAATTAATAAAACAAAAAATATTTATTTATTTTGGCAACTTTTCATGTGTGATGGGTTATAGGATTAGTTCCATGCAACTTGCGCGTGTATCTTATACGTGGCATTTATGATGTCATTCAACGACATCAATGCTTTCGTGTTCTCTTTCGCTACACAACATAGTTGGCCTAAGCGATTTAACCATTTGACTCACTGCTTTGATTTGTGTCGTAGCTTGTGAGTATTTAAGTTATAGTGTTTATTTGTTGAATAAATCTATGACATTAAAGCCAACAAGATTTGTGGCCCCAAAGTTTAGGGGCAGCTTTAATAAGGACTAAGGACTAAGGAGTAGCTTGCTGCCTTACCAAAAGAAGGTGAGTGTGCCCACAGGCAATCAGAAAGAGAGGATTCTTGTTTCATTTGTTTTTCTTTTCATGTGACAATTTTTTTTAAAGAATAATTTAGGCCTATTATTAACCCACAATTCAACAAATGTGAATACTTATTTTGAGATAAAAGAGAGTGTCCAAGATGGAACAATGACTTTTGTTTCTATGCAATTGATAAGAGAACTATACCATGACATAAATGAAAATGGTCACAAAAGTTGTGGACCCTAATGGCCTTCATTGTCACCTTTCCTTTAAGGCATATTAGGGGAGGGGTGGTGATGGGGTTGTGACCATTCTGTCAATTTTTTTGCTTCGCTCTATATGTATATATATGTATCATGCATGCCAGTGCCATTGGGATCATAACCTAGTCATGCTTGTAACTCCACTTTAGTAAAGAGAAGCACCAAAGATTTGATTCCATATATCCATTGTAACCAAAACACCCTTTAGCTGCACTTGCTTCAACCAAAACAACAGTTAAAAAATTAAGAATAGTTGCTTAATGAAGTATTGTAACCAAAAGCATATTATGCTAGTTCTTGTGAAGCTTTTCATGGAATTCTGTGCCTAGTTATGCACTAATCTGATTACCAGCTTTCTAATTCTTTCTTGTAACTTAAGTAATCATTGTTTAATTAGCTTAAGTGTAGAGTCTAATCTAAAGCAGGAGGTGGATGGGAAAGGAAAGTGTGGTGGTCAAAAATCTTCCTAGGATTTGCAATATGTTGTAGGAGTGCAGGAACACAGAAGTGACAAAATATTCTTGAGTGGTAGTGGTGTGCATCTTGAGAAGAGAAGAGAGGAGCCATTTTGGGACAAGACACTCTAATGTTCTGTGTGTGACCCACCATTTGAAAATTTGTCGGATTCACTGCATTTTCAAAAGCACCATTACAAGGGACTACCAAAAAAATTGAGATAATCCTGTAGCTGTAGCTTGTCAATGGAGAGAGAGAGAGAATCATTTCAGATTCAGACTGGTACCTCTTCATTAGTCTTCTTGGCTCTCAGTGGCTCTTTCTCCACTGTTAAACAGCTGAAACTCATTGGCATGCCTTGCTTCCTCTGAGATGGGCAAGATGCTTATTTTCCGGGAACTACAGATGCTTTGACTCTCTTTTTTTACCAGTTGAATTGAATACAGCTTGTGGTTGTTTTTCTTTTCAAATTTGTTGCATTTTTTGGTGCAAGAATGGTTATCTAGCTACATTTCAAACAAAATAGAAAAAATGCTTTATGTTTTAGGCACACATAGCCAAAAGTCTAGTCATTTAGGCAACATCTCCATTAGTTTGCTTCCATTATATAATAAGCTTCCCTGAATTTTGACATTATAGCATCTATTGTGACTAAATTTTAACAAGATGGTACAAAAATTGATACTTGACATATTGGTTTCATCACTGAACTTTGATTGTGTACCTTTTGAAGATGCATAATTCAACATGACCTCTTATCCATAAAAATATGAGTAAAGGTTCCAAGGACTTGCTAAGAGATTCATTTAGCTGAATCCAACTTTGTTTGGAAACTGACTACAAAATGGATGAATTTACATCAAGAATTTTCTTGGAAAACTCCTAATGTTTTTTAGGCTTCTTATGAACTTGGTTTTAAACTAATGTGCAGATAAAGGATATGGCATTGAAGTTTTCTGGTGCTTATAGGCAATGCAAGCCTTGCACAGGCCCCAGCAGCTACAAGAAAGGACAGCGTCCATACCCGGACTTTGACACCATTTCAGAAGGAATTCCCTATCCTTACATGGGTGGTAGCTCAAGTTCAACACCAGCATGGGACTTCACAAGCTCTCACCAACCAATACCAAGGTCCGGCTCTAGATTTACTGGGGCGTTAGGTGGTGACAGGACACCCGGAGGACTCTCAGCTTGTGATGTGGTACTTGATGATGAGGATGAGCCAAAGGAGTGGATGGCTCAGGTTGAGCCCGGTGTTCACATTACTTTCGTGTCTCTTCCTAATGGCGGAAATGATCTCAAACGTATTCGTTTCAGGTATGCATCAGATATTCGTGTAATCAAGAAAAGGCTTTGCCGTATACTGCACTGTTCTATGTCATGTCCTGTCCTTGTGCATCCAATGCATAGGGTCCCATGGTATATAACTTTCTTGGTGACAGCCAAGCAAAGTTAATATCCCCAACTTGTCATTGCTCTTCCTTAATTTTGGGTCTACTTGAAATAAATTGGATGTTCAGAACCTTGAATAGTTGAGTCTGAAAATATCTTCCTATTTTTGTTGCTTTTACCTTCAATGAGTACTGACAAAGTTTAGGCATTTAAAATTTGAAGCCGGGAGATGTTTAATAAATGGCAAGCTCAGCGATGGTGGGGCGAGAATTATGACCGGATCATGGAGCTCTACAATGTCCAGAGATTCAACCGACAGGCCCTAAACACTCCACCAAGGTCTGAGGATGGGGTAAGATATTTGTTTCACATACTTTCAAGTCACATTTCCTGATCAGCTTCTGCTATCAGATGTTCACTACACATATCGACTTGCAGATGCTTCTTGATTAATTAGGCCTTACACATTACGAACATGACTCTTTTTGAGCTCACTCTTATATAACTGGCTTCTTTCTTTCACAATCAATGAGAAAATGTAGTAAGATAACTTTAGGAAAAATTTATAGCTTGCCAACATGACACCTTTCACTCCTAAATTTTAACTTGCGACGGTTAAAACTGCAGATTAACTTGTTTTAGTACTAGTTTTTGTATCAATCAACATAATTTGGATGATTAAAGTGAAGAAACTGTCACACAAATGTTTCCAATAATTAAATGAAGAACTTTTGTTTTTTTAGAATATACTGGATATGATCAAACATACACATTCATTTCCTTTCTTGAAAACACAAAGAACAATTTTCATTGTTCAGATCTTTAGTTTAAATCTGTTG
The DNA here is from genome assembly GCA_036897485.1 of Pelargonium nanum. NCBI lineage: Eukaryota > Viridiplantae > Streptophyta > Magnoliopsida > Geraniales > Geraniaceae > Pelargonium > Pelargonium nanum. Next base: position 35,722 of record JAYMTF010000100.1, read on the forward strand.
TTGCTGTAAGATCTAATATTAAGCATTTGGAGCCTTAAAACACTACCAATGAATGTCTAGCATTCATTATCTTTGTCTATTGTTATCTCTCTTGTTTACTTTTGTTTATGCTTAATAATTTGTAGTCTCTCATAGTCCCCTTACTGATAATAAGTAATAACCCTTCCCACTCATAAATTACAGAGAGATTCATCCTATTCAAGGATGGGATCTGCAATGGAAAGCCCCATGGCTCCATCATTGAACAGCAACTGGACACCAAGAAATCACTATAAACCTTCGGATCAAGGAGGTTTCCACAATGGCGGGTCAAGTGGTTATGGTCCTCCAAGAGGTGAGACGTCTTCTATGGATGCATCACGAACAACAACCTCGTCTAGAGATGAGGCTTCGGTCTCCATTAGCAATGCTAGTGACATTGAGTCAGAATGGGTTGAGCAAGATGAGCCTGGTGTTTACATTACCATCAGACAACTAGCTGATGGATCTAGGGAGCTCCGGCGTGTCAGATTCAGGTAATGAGTAACATTCATGTTCTTAGTTAGTTTTATCTATTGTTTCTTGAAGAGTGATGGTAAACTAATGATGATGTGAACTCACAGCCGCGAAAAGTTCGGGGAGATGAATGCAAAGCAGTGGTGGGAAGAGAACAGGGAGAGAATACAAGCTCAATACCTCTAAACTAAACTATGACAACAAAGATTTCAGCTTCTTGACATTCATGGACACATCTCATCTGATGCTACAATCAATGGAGAGCTTGCACAAGACAATATACAGACACATCTCCTTGTAAACAGCCAGTTGCAGATCCTAGGCTTTCTCATCTGTCAGTCTAGTTCATCACAAACATAACACCATGGTTGGATCTGTGTTGTCTTTTGGGATTATATGCAAAGTGCCCAATTTTTGTCTTCCTTGTTGTCTACTACACATATATTAGTGTATTTCTTGGCAGGATTTTGATCCTAGGGAAGTACTGGCTCTCTCTATGTCTCATGATTAGTGTCTATAGATACTAAAATGTTTGAGAAATGAAAAGAAAATTTGGACCCACAAGTGCCTGATCTTGAATAACCTGACTGATGTTACATAGATTATTTTTATCAAAATTCTAAGGCCTATATGTACACAAGTCAAACATTTATCCAACCCACCTATATCTAGCCCACAATGATAACGAAGTTTACAAAATGTAGATTTAATGAATTTAGGTCATACTTATCGCACAAATCACTTAACCAATTAAAAAAGACGATGGTGTCTCATGAAGCAATCAAATTGCAGCTTCCTTCGACGTACCATTGTATTGAACTTTACAAGATATCTAAATACAATGAATATGAGTCATATTCATCTTACGATTCAATCATCAAAAGTATTTGATAGTTTATGCGTGTGAAAAACAGTGCATCACTGACATTCGATTAAGATTTCCATCTCTCATAAAATCTTGAAGTGCATAATAATAAAATTTTTAATCATTTTTGGAGTTGAGATATACATTTGCAAGAAAATGTAACAGCAGTACATAATATTGATAATGTATTATACCAATGCAACGCAAACATAGATACACAAATTATTATTGGCCAGTCATTGTACCATAAGTACCATAAGTGTTTTCGCATGCAGCATAAAGTAACATAGTAGAATGTAGGTTTAGCTTCCAAAAGCTGGTTATACGAAAGACAACCCCAAAATAGAACTCGACATAAGGTCTTGAAATTAGATCAATTTCATACACATTATATCATATATAGATATGATGATCATGGAAACTAGTCCACTTGACAAGTGCAATCCTTCTCACCCTGCGACTTTCCGTGAGTAATTCCTAACAGGATGAATATCTTGAGATCTTTTGAGAAACATGTCGCCAGGTTGACCGCGCCATCCCCCAGCCTTCATAGGCGGGGGTAGAGGCTGACCAACAGAAGAAGAGTGCCTGCGCGAGCTAATTGTCATATTTGACAACTTCTCCGCCGCATCAGAAACTCCACGAGTACTGGTAGTCTTTCCCTTGTACAAGGAAGCTGCCAACCATATACACATCTAGGTCAATACAGTAGCTACATACAATTCTCACATTCAATGATTTATATTGCTTCATAATTTATCTTACTTTGCCGGGAAGTTGACTTACTTGGGCTGTTTCCTACAGGTGGACGATATTTTGGTTGTTGTTTAGCAGAGCCCTTCAAGAATTTATCATTCTTATTTGCATCCTTAAAACATGAAAGAGAAAAGTTAGTACAACTAAATATGAAGGTGAAAATACAAACATCATTAATTCAATAGTGTAGTTATTTGCTAGCCAATCATGGTACTATCTTTTACAAAGTGGAAAAACTTGTCCTCATACATTAGAAAATCCAACTTTTGCCTATTATCCCAACACAAGCCTATTACTATACACCCTCTACACTGAAATATTAGAGGAACAAAATAGCTACCAAAAGTACTCACCTGATTAATCATTTCCAACTTCCGTTGCACACCAGGGTTCACAACATTAGACTTCGGAGAAGCAAAACTGCTAGTGACCTTGGTATTCTGGAAGGCCCCAGAGTACCTCCTAGTATTTTGCGGCTCCAAAGCTCCCCTTGTTCCAACTGCAGCCATTCAAGCAAATTAGTCATGCCAATATAGATGGATTATTTAAACATCCCATTAAAATAAAACAAAGAAAATGTTGAGTGTTTGTGTTTTTGTGTGTGTGTGCGAGCGCGCGCGAGAGAGAGAGAGAGACCAGCTGGAGGTGTTCTAGTGACTGAGGCTTTGGAGCGTAGAGATGGTGGAACATAAAAGCAACCCTGCCAAAAAACAAGTCACAAATGTGACAACTGATAAGAATGCTTCCACAACAGAACATTGAGCTTAAAGGGAAACAATCAAACATAAGTGAATATATCCTATGGTCACCTGGAAGAAAGGATGCTGAAGAGCCTCTGCAGCAGTTGGCCTCTTGCAAGGGTCCCACGAACAAAGCGACTGCAAATCATTAGGAAATAAACAATGAAAGTAAGTATGTTGTTAAGAAACTATAGGTTTGAGGAACACTCAACAAATATGGAAGATATATTCAAAATAATACTTACAGAAATAAGGTTGATGGCATGCTCACTAGCCGATGGTATTAATAAGGAAAGATCGACACCAGGAAACTGCATTCATAAAAAAAATTGAATATCAAGTCAATATATACATGCTAAGCACTTGGGTCTGAAACTCTACACCTAGCACTCACTGATAAGACACAGTTTCTATTTATTTATTTTTAAAAAAACTCTGTTCATTATTGATATGCTGCCAACACTGGCATCTCAAACAGAATGAGTCCAGTAGCTATAAATAGTTAACAAAGGGAAACAAGATGTGATCTTCCCTATACGAGTAATTATTAGAGCTCAGTGCCCCCTGAAACTCATCAGCAAATCCTTCATACACACAACATATACTCAATATAAAACTGACCTGCGGGAATTGGTAGTTAATTGAGCTTGCAAGAAAAAGTCCTTCAGCCCAAGAATCCTTAGTTGGACTGCCTATTACACTGCATATTTTGTAGATCTCATCTGCTTCACTGCACATATAATCAGAAACAAAAATAAGATATATCCCCAAACACAGCTGGCACATGCTTAGTCCAACTCCAAAGCAAGAAGAATTTTTTTGATAAAACTGATTGCCCCACACAACTGATACGCAGAGAAACTGGATTTTGAAATGAATAGTATACCTAGTACCCGGGAATAGAGGGCGGAGGGTGAATAGCTCAGCCATGATAGCACCCATTGCCCACATATCTGAAGCAAAACAGCATACAGAAACAGATTTAAGAATTAGAATCAATTGGTTAAGGAATCATTATTTTCCAATTTGCATCAATAATGATTTCTTCCAATCAAAACACTTACCAACTTTAGAGCTATAGAGGTATGATTGAAGCAGCACTTCAGGGGCTCGGTACCTGAAATGAACAATAGAAGTCAATAATGACACCAACAAGGGGCATTCAACTCAAAAGAGTGATTTTGAAGGCAATTCAGGACACCTACCAGCGCGTTGAGACATACTCAGTGTATGGTGGCTGTGAACTAATTTCTCGAGCAAGACCAAAATCAGCAACTTTAATTATGTCTTTAGTCACCAATAAGTTCTCTACAAAATCACAGAATAACAAAGTAACATATCAAACAAAGATTACAAATAACTATTACCCAACAAATATCAACATAAAATTGAATTAAAGAGTCCAGAATATGACTAGAAGAAACCGTACACCTTTGGTCATTTTTTTTTAGGATATACAAATAAAAAAGTTAACAGAAAAGGAGGATACAGTTCATATTTCTATATCCACAGAATAGTATAGTGAATATTTGCATATATCAAACAGTTTTGTGCACAATTTCTGACAAAACTTTGGTTTGTCACTCTCAAGGAGAAGAGAAAGATCTCCATAAGGTGGGTTTTTCGGAAAAGATAAACAAGAAAAGCAATTTACAGGTTCCATGTTCTATTACCTGGCTTCAGGTCACGATGAAAATATCCACGCTGGTGCATGTATGCAAGACCTTGAAATACTTGAAAACACCAATTCCTTATATCAGTTTCTGAGAAAAGCTTCTCTCTGTCCTTCATAAGTTGATATAGGTTGAACTCCTAAAATAAAAAAGTTTGTAATTGAAAAGCTGTTCAGACATGAAAGCAACAAATTAAAAGCCACCATGATGAGAAAATGCCACTTACCATGTATTCAAAGACAAAATACAAAATGTCACTTTCCCTGATGACTTCCTTCAGCTTAACAATGTTTGGATGATTCATTTTTCGCAATGACTGCAAAAAGGATAAGCTTAGTATCTGTCAAGCATAAAAGCTGAACTAGAACTTGTAAAAGATGATAAAACTACCTTAACTTCTCTTAGATTTACACATTCATCCCAAGAATAATACTTTTTCTTCATTTTTTTGATTGCAACCTGTAAAAACAAACCATTTATTTTAAGCACAGAAATGGCCAAGTTTAAGAGCAGTATTGGAATATTACACACGCAAAAGAAAAGCACAAGAAACATACAACTTCACCACTCTGCTTATTTATAGCTCGCCACACAGTCCCAAATGTTCCATCACCAACCTCCTTAATTAACTTGTACCTGAAGTAAAAACAAAAATGTCATGAGCACCAATATGCATTAAGCATAATTAATTAAGGCAAATATGTATTTTACCCACCGTTCCATTCTTGTCGAGGAATACCAAGTAGTTTCAATGGCTCGTGACTCTTTATTCAACAAAAGAACAAAAACTCACAAAAGTAAGTGACTTCTATCCTCAGCATATGATCTGTAGAACTCTATAGACTATAAACAATCTGCCTTGCTGGTATAGCTGAATCCAACATTAATTTTCTGAAGTAACATGCAATTGCACAAAACCAGAAAGTTTGTGATTGACAGGTTTCCCAGCCTTATTTATAACTAAAGCCATGCCTTCCAGTACGTCACAAGACATCAAGAAATAATGAGCACCACAGAACATATTGACAACAAGCTGTGAACCAACCAAATGATTGTTATAGCCGTCAGCAGAGTTCCCTTAGCTCAAAACAGCCGTCTGCAGGTTTAAAAACTTCATAACAGCTCACTCATTTATACTAACAAGAAATCTTCGCAAAACCTTCAGCTAGCTGACAATGTATTATACTGTAGCTGGTACCCAAATGTCCGCTGAGAAAATATGCAACAGTTTATCTACGCTTAACTACGCAACCAACTTTCAATCTGTTACTTGCAGACTTCAGCCCTGTGGTAAGATAAATGTAAGATATAAGCAAATGTGGAGATTATAACAATTGAAACAGTCAACACAATAATACATGTGCACAAATAAGCGAGTTAATCCATACCCCGGAAGACGTTTTTCCAAAATATCTGATTGGATGTTGTACCGAGAATGCACTATCAACAAAAAATACATCAGAAGCTTATAGAGAGATTCCAACCCCATAATAAATTGACATATTGCTTACTTGTACAAGTGCACTAAAGATCCAACATCTATCTTAGAAGAAAGTTGCATTACGCCTCCTGTACTGATCATTCAAGAGAAACCAAACACTAAGTGCAGTTGACAAAGGAAACCAGAAGGAAATCCCCAAGGACGAGAAACCGCCAGTCGAGCACTTCCTGGAATGACAAAACCCTGTACTGGTAGCACTTTGACCAGAAGCATGTGTGCTCCATGTCTTGATAAGTAAACCAAAGCTCTTTAGATCCAAGTCCGGAAAAAACTGATGATACAACAACAGAAGCAGATCAATCCAATTAATTATAAAACTAACAAAAGCCAGTGTGTAATAATACTACATATCCAACCTCGATGCTATCATAACAAGCTGAAGTGCAGAAGTCATCACACCACAACTAAGATTTATGGTAATAAATTCTGTTCTAACTTCGTGAAATCTGATGCCTAAAAGAAAAACCAGAACAGGATATACCCAACTATTACTTATATTGTACTGGTTCCCTAATACAATTAGAAGAGTGACACCAAAAATTAACTATGCCAAAATTTCTTTTATAGGAAAAAAAAAAAAGAAGAAAAAAAGTGATTTCATGTCAATTGTGTTGCCTTGTGGGTGTTGGTTCATGTCAGCTGTGTTGAGAACAATTCTAAAAAAATAACTTATACACCAAAACAGGAGACATGAGACTTGGGAACAAAAACCAAAAGAACATAAAATGATTTACTGTTCTTAATATCCAGTGCCTGGACAACAGTTAAATATGCCATATGAAAATAAACATGCTAATGTAACGAGCTACATTAGCAACAAACATGCATTTCAATCACATAATGCAATATGCCCCAACTAAATGGCATCCACCTGAAAGAAATAGCTTGATATCATCAAGCATCAAGCTCCATGCAAAAATCTAGTGGAACCCATAAAACACAGTACCAATTTAATAACAGGCATCACATTTGCAATCCAGCAATTAATCCAAAAAAAAAATCAACAATGAAATACGTATATCACTGAATCAATTGCCTATGCAAGCCTAATTCCAGTTCAAAACCTAATGCTTCGTTTGTTCATAAAAACAAGAAAAAAGTTGAAGCTTAACCATCAAATTCACAACCACTTGAATACCAAATCTCCTGGGGCCTTTTCACATCACCAAACAAACCCTAGAAACCAATTTCCCCCAATCCATAAAACGACAAAATAATATTCCTCGATACCGCAAAACACGTACGGCACAATAATTAAAAAGTATCGTTAACGACGAAGCAAACCCAGCACCAAATCAATCACAGCTCACAGAACCTACAAACTAATCAAATCTCGCAACCAGATCCGATCCGAGCCCAATCAATCAAGCTGAAACAAATCCAAAAAAAAAAAAAAAAATTCATAAATTGGCGGTGAATCGGTGATGATACCTGCAGAGAGCCAAACGGCATAACCACCGTCGCAAGGGACGGGAGGAGGTGGAATCCAGAGCTTCTCTGTATACCTCTCTTTCTTCTCTTCCGGTTTCTCTCTCTAAAACTCTTCTTCGCTTTCCTTCAAAGCCAACGAAAATTTCAATATTTCACACCCACCACTCTCTCTCTCTCTCTTTCTGTTTTTATACCCTCCAAAATTGAATCAACTATTTTATAGCTCTTTTTCTCATGTAACCGACGGTCATGATCTTTTTTTAGTACCATCACGTGGCCACCAGCTCTTTCGTGGGTCCCCTCTTTTTTTGGGCTACGATTCCTGTTTTTGTTCTACTTCTTGAACCATGTCATGTCATTACCAAACTCCATCTACATTCTTTATTTTATTATTTATGGTCAACATTTTCATTATTACTATTTTTATTGAATTTGGAGGCCTCCTATATCCTAAATTTCCATGTTCATATGTAGCTAATCTGAAAAAGAATCATAACCAAAAGTTATGAGTTGAGATTAGACCAACCTAATGAGAAAATATAAAGATTTAATACTTGTGTTTGTCAAATAAATTTGTATACGTGAAACGTATATTTATTGTGTTTTGGTTAAGTCTTATATAATAACATTTTGAATGAGATTTTATGTTTTCTATATCTATATTTTTTTAGGATATTGATTGATGCATTCCAAAAAGTCATAAAATAAAATGAAGAATGAAAACGCGATATATGGCACTCGAGTGCCACGTCAATTCTTTCTTCAAGGGCCAAACAACTTACCAAAACGGACTATATGTCATCTCGGCCCTCCCGGAAGCTCCACAACATGTCAAGCGAATGAATCAACTTGGTTCTGCGGATTTACTCCCATACCACGGCTTCGCGAAGTTGCTCATAAAGTCATCACGCTATGTCATGGGTCACTCCCGGAGCCATCTTATGCACTCTAAGTCATGGGCCGCGCTCGAACCATTGAAATCAATGCCAAGTGTTCGATTCTCAATTTTAGCATTTGCCTATCGAACTTTGCCTAACTAAATCCTCTTTCAAGTGTTCGATTCTCAATCGACAACCTAGTAGATATTATTATAAATATATTTCACATTTTGCGCTACTCACACTAAAAAGAAAACACATATCTCATTAACTCTAATTAGTGTATTCTTTATAGAAAAAATGAACATTCGGTTTTGAGAGGAGTGAATATTAGTTCATATAATTTGATTGGGGACCAAAATTTGAAAATGTAGTGCGAAAATAGCTTTAGTTTGGTAGAGTGGGCTAATAGCATATTCAATCTTATCTGTTTCTGCTTCGGCTTCCACGGATAAAAATAATATCTATATTGCGTATATTAAAATTTACTACATTATTTATTGAGAATTAAATTTGGTACAATCGGTGGGTGCTGAGCTGTCCCCTGACGTGTCTGCTTTTCCAACCACGGTGTCGCCACCAATCTAACCTTACCATTTGGCTGCGTAATTTCTAAGTTGGATTGGCACAGGCCAGCCTGCTGCTCTACAGCATTGGTTTAGGTCACATTGTTGCCACTTATTTACCAAATTGCCATTGGAACTGCAATAATAACAAATATGACCAAACAAACAATCCCGTACCGACCGCCAAAACATATATTCCTCTCACCTTCTTCATTCCAATCCAAAGCCCAAATCTGCATATTTCGATCCATTTTAATTCCTGAATTTTTTTAATTCAAAATAGTCGTCGAACTTTCGTGCTTCGACCTAAGATGGTCCTTGAACTTTTCTTGAACGAAAATAGTTATGAACTTTCAAACATTGACCCGAAACAATTCTTGAACTTTCAAACATATAATTCAGGGACCAAAATGGATCGAAACACGGAAGTTCATGGATTATTAAAACAAAATTAGGTGCTAAATTGGATCGAAACATGAAAATTCATGGATCAGATTGGAGCTTTTACCAATTTTTTGTTTCAAAGACAAGAATGGGACCAAGTGGGGCTTTTATTGGGCCTACATCCCCACAAACGGGCCCAAATTCTTCCGGAGTCTCGGTGCATAAAACAAAACATTAACAAATTCAAATTTCAAATCACTTGGTCAAAATAGCATTATTAGTTTAATCATCAGGCACTAACATTAGTTAAATCTTCGACCGTTAGCAAGGGAGGACCTGACCTGACCAGCAAAGCCAAAGCTGTAAAGTTTCTCTTCTTCTAATCCAATCCAGTCAACAAGAGCTGTCTCAATTCAATAAAAACAATTTTGAATTGCTAAACATAGCTTGCCAAATGGATTTGAACAACACCATAAGGTTACAAAAGAGCAATGACAGTGGGTCTAAAGAACTTATTCCAGCTGTTTTGTCCAATCAAAAGGCTCCCAGTCTTTGACGAAACTGCTAAGGGCCAGCTTCTGCGTCTCCATTGACTCGTGCCTCCGGCGCCGATACATGTCTTCCTCTGCCAATTCCAGCATGCCTCTAATTACATTGAGCCCGAGGTTGCTTTTGAACTGCTGTTCATCATCAATCACATGGACGAATCCCTTGCTGAGACCGAATTCAACGTGGAAGTATGGGAAATCCTTGGGAATAGAACCGCGCAACCCCTTCACGCTAGTGTCAATGAGCTTCTTCGCATTGTGCTGGCTCCACTCATCTTCAGCTTCATCAATTGCCTGAACAAAATTTGTTTCAGAAACTTGTATATTGTAACCAATGTAGTAAATACACATAAATGCACTAAATATAGTAGATACATGTAAAGTGGTAAAGACTGTTCATCCAGCAAGCTTTAGAGCACATAATGACTTCTGTGCATAAAAAACTATTGGAGAAATCATCTTGATTCTTCCCATCTATATGTTGAATTATGCGCATTATATATAATACAAGAGCAGAAACAGAGTACTATCATTCCTGAACACTTCCCAAGGATTCCATCCAGAATAAACAAGCAAGTAGAAAATTGAAGTACTGAAAAATATTCAAATAAAAAAAAACTGACCTTTTTAAAGTAAAGAGGAGCCTCTTTTGCAATATCTTGAGGCAAGGGAATGCACTCAACCATACAATGACGGCGTTGTTGAGCCAACCCCATCACTGTTTCAAGGAATATTAATTCCTTATCTTGTTTTGCAAACATCATTATAAGGCACTTCTTGAAGTTGCGAATTTCATCCCACACATTATTGTCAACTGTTCTTGTAGATGACTCATGCTGTAAACACAAGGAAATATTCATCAGAACATAAAAACATGAATAATATAACTATATAAGCCCAATGAGTCAACTCAAATCATAAGATTATTTTTCCACTTTCCAAGAAAAAGAATCAGGCTACTGTGTTTAACACAATATCAATGTCCCTAGATGACTGCATGTTGCTACCCCAAATAATGTAAGCAACCCTACTTCAAGTCATGATAGAAACGGTTTTGGAATTCAAGACTGAAGAAGCAATACTATTCACAAGTAACCAAATTATAAGAATAGATCAAACATTGTGCTCCACTTTTGCTACTGATACTTCCATCTTGCAAGATGAATTTGCTACTAGATGCAAATGGATTAGGTTCATTTTCACATATCATCCTAAGTTTCCCTAAATGATGAATTCAGGTTCAATCAAAACTAGGATCCAATTATTACAGAAGCCTAATCTAACTTACTTTGCACGTCAAATAAAGGGCAGCTGATAGATTATTAAGCTCACCTGTGTGGTCAAGATGCAGCAATGACCTGGAACAACAGACTGCCACTGTGGCAACATCAAATACGTGAAATTTGCTATTGACACCACGAGATGTTTTGGCCTATTTGGATTCTCAAAGCAAAAAAGGCAGCGCTCTTGTTGAGTCAAGATGTGTGTTGCAAGACTACTCCTTTGAGAGACCTTACTGTCATCACTACCACCCTTTTTCCGGGACTTCCTGCTTGGACCATCTTCAAAGTCATATTCATCATCTTCCCGACCTGACAAACGATACTGTTTGTTCTGCATTATCTTTCGAGCTAGTTGTACATCAGCGTCATCCTCCTTTTTCTTCTCTCGAGAAGACAGATCATTCATAAGCAACCTACATAAAAAAAAAAAGGAAATGACATTACAACACCACCAACTTGAACAGCAATAGAAACCAAATGGATAGAACATGTTGGCCAATATAATTGTCATGTACAAAGCACACACTTAGTACTAGCACCATATGAATCAAACAGTAGAATATAAACCAAGAACAAATCCACAATTACAGGATAAAAAATTACCTGTTTGTGCTTCCCTCATTTCTAGGTCTAATTGTATTCTCCTGCTGCATTGCATTTATTCTCTCTGCTTCTAGCTGATAAGGAAGAAAAAGAGCAACAGAACATTTTTAGTAAAACAACACTTCAAGCTCTTAATCTACGATGAATCTTCAAAATGGTTGTGTTAAATGCATTGCCCATAGAGACATGAATCACATGATTTTCCATATTAAAGTTCAGGTCATTTGATAAATGGTTTATACAACCCAAGCTAGTCATCCTAACTCGTGTTTAGAGAACATCCCATTGCTACAGCAGTAGAAGAAGGGAGAAATCAAGTATGAATAATTGGTCATGAAATGATAAGAGTGGAAGAGCAAAGACATACAGATTTTTTATAAAATGGAAACTTTTAAAAATAAAGATGTGATGCATATTATCAAGATTCAAGACTTGATGACGGTAGATATATCCAGCCTAAATACCAAGGTGCGCAAAATAGAGTAATAGACAACAACAGCAACAACAATTCTGTTCTCACAGAAAAATGCATGCAAAACAACTTGCAGCATCTACATAATCATAAGAGTACAGAAATTTGAATATAAGAAGGGAAGTTATGTAAGGGATACAGTAGTCTTACCATATGTTTCTCAGCTTCTTCAAGTTTTCCTTTCATACGAAGTTGCAAAGCCTTAGCCGCCAATTGGTTTGCACTCAATCCCTCCTTATCGAATGCATTTTCCTCAATAGGTTTGTCTGATTTTAAAGAAACCAATGCTGAATCGTCCTCAGAATTTGTACAGCCGACGTTGTCAACACCATCACTCTGCTTTTGAAGTTCATGCAGAAAACTGCCATCATTTGAGAATTTATTTAAGGTCGCCATAGCAGCAGAGATAACTCCAGCTTCTTTACTAGGCGATTTTCGTTTTCCCCACGATAGATTATTATGAACCTTAGGAGCCTTCATATCACGAGGACGTAGAGATACATCTTTCAAGTAGTCACGACCGATGTTCTGCAAACCAAATCACATAAAGTATAAGGAAAAAGGAAAAACTTCTTTCGGTTCTGCTTTTTGTTTCACAGATAACTAACTAATTATCATTAATTCCAATCCAAATTTACACTATTTCATACCAAGGAGACTCATACAAAAGGAAATTCGGTTTAATGAACTAATTGTCTCAATTTTAATTGCATATGAATCAAATGAAGATTTGTACAAGTAACCACTCCCCTTAATTTTGGCAGATGATTTCTCAACCTCATATTCATACTTTCGAATGCATAGCATATCTCAGGCACATATTTCTACTAATAATCATGCCAATTCAGTCAGAGACTTGTGAGGTATCATAGTCATAGGTCGTCATAACAATTTTAGTTTTATACTTCTATGGCATTTTATAATACATTGAACCAAACAAACACAGATAATTCAACCAACCTTTTCAATGTCTTTATCACTTTCCTTGTCTACGTCGCGAGATGGGGCAACTGAGCGAGATGCTGCAGAGACGGCCAATTGACCAACTGAACCCCACCGCTCTTCAACAACCTGTCCACATGCAAATCAGCAAAGAAACAGGATAAAGCCGAACATGCTATCATCTGAAAACTGAAAAGGTGGTAGCATACCTCATTAAGCTTTCGTCCTTCTCGAGCAGCTTGCTCTTGTGCACGCTTCAATGCCATGAGTCTCCAGCTTGCACCTCCATCCCCAACAACAGATGGTGCTATACGATGGTCCCCATCAGTTCTTGCCTCTTCTGCTTCTTCAGGATAACCACTCCCATTATCCTTCAGATATGGATTCAATTCTCTGGGATTTGGCTTCTTCATCTGCGACAAATACAACCATAGTAAAAACAAAGGAATGAGATAAGTACCAATCCAAACAAAACATACAAGTATGATGTCTCACACAAACAAAGAGTTTCATCAAAATCCATGCACTCAAACCCATAAATAACTACAAAAACCCTAACAAACACCAAAAAAACCCTAAAAATCCATACAAGTACGGCACAATACAAGTATGATGTCTCACACAAACAAAGAGTTTCATCATTCCATGAACTCAAGCCCCATAAATAACTACAAAAACCCTAACAGCCACCAAAAAACCCTAAAATAATATTCACCGATAGAAATAAATAAAAAGTAGCAAGGATGAAACAAACCAAACACCAAATCAATCACAGCTCCAGAACTTATGAACAAATCAAATCTCGAAACCAGATACGATCCGAGATCAAATAAAAAAGACATAGCAATGTGATGATACCTGCAGAGAGCCAAACATCGTAATCACAGTCGCAGCACCAGACTCCTCTTCTTCTCTTCCGATTTGTCTCTCGCGCACACAGTACACACACACTCACTTCGCTTTCCTTCGCAGACAAGCAAAAATTCAATATTTCACACACACCGCTCTCTTTATATACCTTCCTAAATTAATTAGTATTTTACTTATTAGTATTATTTTAAAAAGATAATGTGTATTGACTTAATATTTTAAATTTAAAATAGAAAAAGAAATCACAATTCTCGTAGTCGCTAGCCACTTGGGATCGTGTTGGTTTTTTTATTTGTTACTATGTTTCAAGTAGGTATCAATTTATGTGTGCGTGTCGTGCTGAAAGTTATTTATATGCTACACGCTTCAATACGAACACCACTCGTTTAATCATTGTGTCTATGAATCTAAATTTAGTAGAATTAGTAAACGTGTTAGTGGAATTAAGAAATATATAGTTTTATGAAAAATTTAGTTTAATTCTAGTTTAAATATGATGAGACTCTCGATCTATTGAAAACACCAATCAGGTCCCTCTACTAAAAATAAGTCACAAAACTCTTTGATCTAAAGGAAAATTAGTCGTATGATTCTCACCGTCAGTCTGACCTAACAATTTTGTTAGTTTGGGTGACGTGACGCTTACTTAATATTTTAATTTATATTAATCAATTAACTATTTTCTTGTGTGGCGTTGACGTGTCATCTAAACATATTTTAATTATTTTAATATTAATTAAAAAATAAGACACGTGTTGCTTAATGATTGTGAATTACAAAATTATCCTTCAATCTTTTTACTTTTCCCATACACACCATCTTTTTAGTATCATCACGTGGCCCCAGCTCTTTCCTGTGTCCTCTCTTTTTTGGGCTCCAAGCTATGGGGCCTCAAGAAGAATTATATAGCAACCAACAGCCCAAATACATATGGGCTTTCTATTATCTGGTTTAGATTCAAAACCATGCTACCGTTAGATGCTAATGGGGTATCTAATTACACACATAATTTAATAATCTACTTTTAACTTTAAAGGCTAATTTGTTTTCTTTTGCCAAAGCAGCAATTGCTTTATTTAGTTTGCAATCTTTAACCTTAACATAATTAATTTCAGGTTGTTCTAATCTTTTACCACATCCCTTAATAATATCATCTCCCACTTGCTTAATACAATAATTAAGCTTTTATTAATTAACTCTAGACAAACTACCAACTTGCAACAATTTTGCTTAATAAAATTTTGAAACTTTCACCAACTTTTCACTCCACATGTATTAATTAACTGCTTGTTTGGTGAGACATAGATACTTATGTTGTGCACATGGCCAATAAACGATAATTATATTACAATTCAAGTATCTTTAGTAGACGATAGATGTAGCGCCAAATTATTATTTTTATTCTTTTATAAAATGAATAAATAATTTAGAGTGAAAAAAACATGACAATGAGGTAGATTATGTGATGCTCGTGAATATTATCTATCCATGAAAAATTAAAATATATAAAACATAATATACAAATTTTTAAATAGTGTTTGTGCATGTTATTCTTTAAAAATAATGACATATATTTATATAAAATAATAATAACACAGAAAATAAAGCAAGATTTATATGAATTACTGAAAATAAAGCAACACCTAAAATGGTGTATCCATGGTGTGCTTTAGTCACAAACACACACTAACCTACAAGGATTTATAGAATATTGTAGAGACTTTGGGCAATATGGAATGTTTTTATCCAAAACAATATAAGGGAAATAAATATCTATATGGGTCACTCATGAAATAGACATTTTTGTATGGTTCGGTATTAGTGGAGATGGTTGAAATCAAGTGGTCTATGTTGACATGGCCATCCACTAATCGCCAGCCGACAAGTTTTATTTTATTATTAATTAAAATGATTAAAGGCAACTTGGTTTTGGTCATCAAATCCAAGCGTCAAAAAAACAATCATTACATTCAAATAATAACACCAACACAGTCTGAGAATAGTATGGTTCCGTTGCGTAATTATGTTAATGACATTGTCCATAATTATGTTATAGCTGTTCATAATATTAGAGAAGTCCACGTCCATTTTTATACAGTTAAATGGTCAAGCCGAGTTTCCAAAACATAGAATCATTCAATAAAATACAGAAACGAAATCATACCTCTCAACTTGACATTGTACAAGCTTTTTCAGGCTAATGAGAATTTATGTAGTTGGTACTTGATAATAATTGTGCCAATTAAACTTTATTTTTATTGTTTTCCATCATCTAAAATTTTCACCTAACCATTTTTTTTAATTGTAAAAGAGCAGGCAATACCGTTAATTAGGGAGAATTTAAAACCCGACCACCACTTCTGGAACAATATCAATACAATCATCCAATAAAAAGATTAATAGCACCTACAGGCGGATAAAAAAGGAAATTATCTAAAGAACCAAAACAAATGAAATAGAAATGGACTAGAAGATCGGTCGCACAATTAGTCCTTTTGCTAACAGTTAAAATCACATAATCTTCAAACTTATTCAGATTTTTCCTGCAAGCCAAAATCAGAGAGTGAGAGGAGCAATCAGACACATTAACAAGATCTACTACATTAGTAGCATCTAACTCCAAAATGACCATAGTTTACTACTTGATTTGGATGAATATTGAATCTTGTATTATTCATATTTGAAGTAGTAACCCAATAAAATGTTATGCACGTGTATTTTGTTGTGAAGGAGATGGAGACAGAGGTCTTTTCCAGGGAATTGCGAATTGCATGGCACGTGTATTTTGTTGGATCCAATTCAAAACGTGAAGACCAAGGTCAAGATTGGAGGAGTAGTAAATTTTGAATCACTGAAATTAATAATAAATAAATAAATAAATAGTAATAAAGTAATTACAGTAGTACAAAAATGTCTAATTAAATTAATACTATTTATTTATTCGATGACAGTCACGGAGCTCAGTTTTTTTAATGTAGTTTGTTTATGTAGGGCCGGGTGGGTTCATTAATGGCTGCTTATGCTTTATCTATCTTTATCTCCAACAAATTTAATACAAAGTCAACCCACCCGACCCGACCCGAGAAGTGTTCATGTTTAACTTTCTCAGTTCCAAGACCCAATTATCCACCAACTCTATTCAATTGTTGAAAAAGTCTTCACTATGTTTTTTATTATTTTAAATTACGTAGTATTATAAACATGCTTAAGTTATCTCAAATTTTGTACGAATTATTTTTGTACAAAATAATACGGCAAATAAAGAAAATGACACATTAGTTAACAACACGCCACATGTACAATAGATCATATAAACCGGGCACCGAAATTCATGGGAGAATGGTAATGTCATATATGTCAGGTATGTAACATGTAAACCGACACGTCACTTTGTACATCAAATTTTGTACTAACTTTGAGACATTTAGCATTTTCCTACTCTAAGACATTGTGTAAGACAATAATATTTTCTTACTCAAACTAAACCTTGGGAGCTCAAAGAATTTGGATTTATATTTGAGTCAAATTCAATAGCATCAAAAACATGACATTTAAAATGACACCTCTTACCTTAACATATAAGAGAGCTGCTGGCGAGAGAATGACAGGTCAAGCTTGGGCATGTCTACAGGGAAGAAAATGGTGTGGCGGGTTTCTTTGGCCACAAGGGGTGTTAGAGCGCCAATAGGTTGGAAGTGCTCCGGGCTATTTCGGAGATGGTGAAGGATGTTGTTGCCGAGGATATGGGTGGTAGAGGCAGACCCCGTCTGTTAGCTCGGGGCTCCGCTGATAATGTAGTTATTGCTTAGCCTTTCTTTATTTCAGTTGTATCAAAAACTTTTACCTTAACATTTGATATTATATAATTTTCTAAAATTTATATTCTTATTTAAAATACCACATTTCAAATTTACAATTTCAAACGATGAATTACAAAATCAAATTTATATTTAGGTATTGAAATATATTACCTAATCATGGAAATTAATTGTTCAATTATAGTGGATGAACACGTGAAAATTATATGTACAAGCTTTACAGCCTGTACGCATGGCTGGCTGTCTGAGCAAATTCTCTCAATACTTTTTAGTTTTTTAACGTAATGCAAATTAATAACTCTTTCTTTCAAAAAATAAATAAATTAATAACTCTTTTGGCATGCATGCATGAATGCATATATATAATGTTTTAACATTAATAAACAGTATTTCCCATTAAACACGATTGAAATTAGCTATGTAATATAATATTATAATAGAAAATCTAAGTCAACAAATATTTGGCTTAGCCTAAATCAAGCCAATGAGGTGATGACACCTTATTTAATTTCACTCATACCCACCCAAGTGAATTGGTGGGAGC